>JAPDSC010134285.1:17434-64957 GCA_026290005.1 Latrodectus geometricus
ATATATATATATATATATATATATATATATATATATATATATATATAACTCTACACCATTTTTGAGCGATATTTCAAACCCAGTCCAAAAACGGTCACTATTGATTCTGAGTGAAACGCATCCTATTTTTATGTTTATAAGTTAGATTTTCCTACGCTAAACGTCACTGCTTGAGATTGAAGTTAAATTGTAAAATTCTACATCTTTAACAAGTATATATTAATTCTAAATGATATATTTTTCTTGAGCTCTATATATCCATACATTTCTTAAGAACGTGATCATCGGTCAACTTGGCAATGGGATTGTGAAATAAATATCCAATTAAGTAGAGAAAATTATAGTGAAATATTTTAAATGGTGTTGAAACAAACATTGCTTTTTACTTGTGGGAACTACAAATCATAACATTTTCTCGGTATTTTACTTTTGCAGAACATAGAGTATAAAACAAGTGATTAACAAACAATTAACAATGCATAATCAATTTCCTTGGTGAATTTCATTACGTTTAACTACAACAAAACCCTTTGATGAATGTGAATCGAGCATACCATGAATAACTTGTAATCAATTCTATGTAAACAGTTGAAGACTCAACTACTCTTACAATTATTATTTATAAATATCTGTTCTATTAGAATTAGTTAATAAGTTATTAAAGAAGATAAGCCTTTTAAATTGGGCAATGGCTTACTTTTTTAACTCAAGGTTCAAAGACGAAATTGCTACTTTATAATAGTTATCTCTACTTTTATTAACTTCCTCGCCTCATTTTTCTGGTAAAACATAGTGGTGCAATTTAATAACATACACGTGAATTATCAACACTATTACCTCTATCTATGAAAAAAATTTGGTCGAGTTTGAGCTAGTTCCTCAAGTCTATTAATTCAGATTAAAAAATGAATCTGAATTAAAATATTAATCTAGGTTAAAATAATCAAGATTAATGAATCTAGATTACAAATGCTTGAAATCGCAGCAATTTAACAAATCAGAACTCTTATGGCGGCAGACAACTTTTAATCCCTTGTATAAAAATATAGTATGAATAGTTTTATTCGAACTCTCAAAGTCGTTTATCTTGAATACAATAATATGATTGGACAAAGCACAGTGAATAGTGTTTAAATGCAGCACGAGAATTTATTAAATTAATAGAATTGATACTTAGAGGTACGTAAGCAAAATAATGAAATTCGTACACCTCATTTCTTGAATAAAATTGCTTACTGTTTGAAAGATAGCTGTTCCAAAGAGCTAATAAATTTAAATACTTCATCGTCATAATCAACTATGAGAAAAATTATAAGTTGAGTACAGAATAAAAATGATTAATAAACGCTCGTTTGGATCGAGAACACAATTTAGACCAAACTTAAACAGTTAAGAAACTAAATTAATAGTTCAAAGAATGTTATTTTATCAATCATGCATTTTGCAAGTGAAATTTTTAGTACCGATATTCAACATACTTTGAGAATAAGTTTGAAAGAAAACTTCGCACAGATATTTTTGGCTCGGTACAAGAGAAAAGATATTGGCGAACCCAATACAACTCTGTGTTATGGACTCTATTTGCAGCCACAGATGACATCGGCCATGCAGAGTAATAAGTTAAGATGGCTTAGATCTGGGGATGCCCAGAAAATATAACAATGTTATAAAATCGTTACTTTTAACATGAATCTTACGGGATCTCGAGCAAGAGGAAAATCTGCAACTGGATGGTTGGACAGCACTGAAAATGATCTAGGTTTGAAATGTAAGAATTGCCATGGACAGAAAACATGTTGTTGACGTTAGTCGAGGTCAATAAGGGGAAGGGGTGTCATGCTTGTAAAGAACTTTACTGTTTCACATAGACAGCAAGAATTTATACATAGAAAGCGACAATGCTTAATCCAGAAATTAATTTATTTAAAAAGAAGTCACCTGGCTTAAGGATTATAGTCTTTAATGAATTCGGCGGATTTCACTGGATTTTCGAAAGTTACGATTAATTCACATAGCCAAGTGAAAGGATCGTGATCTCACGTGAGGAAGTTAGTGAATTGGATCGCATCCACTATTAACAATGGGTAACAGATGATCCAAGTTCGTCGGGAGGATGCTTGGGAGTTTTCCAGGTTTCAACTTCAGGAATACAATTCACTACTTATGAAAGCAAATATATAGTAGAGGATTAAAAATCCACCTTCCAGCAGTTCAAAGCTATATTGCCCACTAAATGATGATAAAAAGAAATCCAAAATGTTTCGAAAGATAAAAAAGTAAAAATATTTACATTTCGAAAATGTATGCGTCTTGGAATCTCAGAGACAAAGGCAGATAAAAGCCAGGAAGGAAAGGGATAAAAAGAAAAAAAGAACTGCCACTTCCATTTCAATTGATAAGGAGGAGGAGGAGGGGGGAAGTTGCATATCACTCATCGAAGAAGATCAAGAGCGACGCTGACAGACGGAATGGGCGAGGCGACCCCACTTAACACCCCGGCCATTTTCTGCGCATCGACAGAGGGAGGAATCACGACTTTTATGGGCAAGCATAAAAAAGAATCAGATGAAGAATATAAAGCGTGAAAATTGTTCTCACGGCTGCGAAATTTCGCGATCCTTGTTATTATGAATGAAGAGCGTAAGAACGGAAGCCGCAGCTGAAAGACGATAACGCGGGGTGTGGCGAAATCACAGGAATTCCTTCCTCTGCATGTGTTATTACAGAGAAATAAAATTAATTCTCTTGACAAATTGATTGAAATATATGAAAGTAGATTTTTTTTAAAAAACAAATTAGATACAAGGCAAAACTGAACAGATGTATCTGTAACTGAATACATGGCAAAATTTCTGTTAACAAATTTACTGAAATACAGAAAAAAATTTTTTTTTTTAAACGCATTAACTGGATATGTGACAAATTTATAGACAAACTTACTGAAATACGCGGAAGCAATTTTTTAAACAAATGGATTTTTGGTTAACAAATGTATTGAAATACATGAAAACAATTTTTAAAGCAAATTTATTGAATATATACATGGCGAATTTCCTTTAACACATTTACTGAATATACGAAATTATTTTTACTAATGTACTGAAATATACAAAAGCAATTTTTTACTCAAATTTATAACATTTATGATGAGTTTTCGATTAATAAATTTATTGAAAAACATGAAAGCTATTACTGAAATAAATTTATTAAATACATGAAAAATTTTCTATTAAGAAATTCACTAGAACATGTGAAAGCAATCGTATAAAAAACAATATCGCTTTCTATTTTGATTTGAATGGCATAAAACGGAAAATATATCCATTTCTATCTTAGTATATTATTGGTTACAGCCTGTAGATTTTTAATTTAGCGTAAAAATGATAACATTACTTTTTCAACTTTCACTTCATGATATTTTCAAAAAGTTTTTCTCACATATTGCGTAATTTTATAGTTTATACTTATTTTGACAGAAATTGTAATTATCCTGAATCGTTTATTATCTTTATGTCACGAAAATTGATCTCAATAATCGTTTGATAGCAAAACTATCGAATATTTAATTCTTCAGCATCAGCAATTTTCTAGAGTATAATATTTTACTTGACCAACTTATAGTAAAGTAAAAAATGTATGGAGAGAAAGCATAGTTTGTTGATTTTGTATTTTTAATACTCCTAATCCCATCATGAAAACAAGAGATTTTGTCACGATTCGATGAGATTAACGAATAAAAGCTATAATATCAACTCATGGGGCTTGGTACTGCTTGTTGCTAAACAATCATTCCCCCCCCCCCCTATAAGTCCAAGTCGATAGGGACAGAAACCTTAACTCTGAGGTGCGAATCGAATTTATGAGCTCTCGAACTGCGGGAACCCAATTGGTGAAGGACTCTATTGCTAGAATCTTCTGTGACCACATTAGAAAGTACCATATATATATTGAAATGATCTAAATAATTATTCATAGTTTATTGTTCCTTTGCTTGTGCAGTATGCTGTGGAAAGAAGGTGCCAGCTTAGTCATCGATCTCGTTATTAGATCATGGTACAAAATTAAGAAGTATTTCGATTCACTTTGTCAGCCAAAAAAGTATAAAATGTCTATTACATCGTTATTAATTAATGTCTACTATTAAAATAAAATCGTAAAGCCTTTTCTTTTTAAGTCATAAATATTGCTCACAATTTGATTAAATTCTTTCAAAAAAATTATGTAGTAATCGAAATCTTATGTAGTTCTACCAACATAAAACACACATAAATTTTTTAATTAACGAAGAATCGAAAGCCTTCCAGGATACGGAAGTTAGCGGGTTCGATACCTAATCTAACAGAAAGTTGTAGTGCTGACAATGTCTCTCAGCTGTCATGGCATGGTAGGATGAGAAACATACTTGTTCGGGTGTTGACCTCGTACTCTGACCTAGATTCAAAATTACAAAGCGATGGTCTATATTTAGATGATTCTGTTGGCTGGTATAACCAGCCGAAAACATAACAGAATAACATTAATCTTTAATTTCAATATTTAAGTGAATTTTTTTTCCTGTTTAAAAAATTAGTGAATATTAATAACAAATTGGGATAGTAACTATTTTGATCCTTGATTCTCGGAACAATTCAAAACAAGAAATCATACAAAACAGTCTCACGTGACATATATGAACAGAGGATTATTTGCAGGATTAAATCTTATGGCTTCCGATTATTTCACCAGGAATGATCACACAAAAAAATGTTGTTTACAAACGGGCATAGTTAACGATGCATAAAAGTTGACTCATCACAAGTTTCGAACGATTTTTTAAGGAATATTATATCATTACAAAGAATAATCTGAAATGAATATTAAATACATAAATATTTTCGATTGAACTGTTCAAAAGTAAACCTAACAAAATATAAAACTGCAAGGTTTATACAAAATGCTATTACGGAATTGATAACATAATATAAATAAAATTTGTACGAAAACAAAAAACGTACATAAACTTAAAATTATTGTCTCGATTTGTAAAAGCTACACGCCTGTAATTCCACCTTAGGTTTATTTGTTTTTAGATATTTTTTTTTCCAAGAGAGGAATTTTGAAACCTTAACACGTAATTACTTTATCATTATAATCTGATGCCTAATCAAAGTAAAAAAATGAAGAAAAAAGTAATTGTGAGGAAAAAATTGTTTTTTTCCCCCCCCCTCTCTCTCTCGTTTCTTCCTTGTGTCAAATTTAGATCGTCAGATTACAGAAAGGAAAAACGAACTTTTCTTTCTTTCTTTTTTTTTTTTTTTAATAAAGGAAAAATCTTCGGCCAAGCCATTTTACTACTGGCATATATAAATAAATCTACACATTAATGGCTTCTTTCAAATATTTGTAATTTGGTGGCGTAGTACATCAGAAATTAGTAGCATGGGCATAAAAAATTATTTTATAAAAATAAATACAAATTTATTTTCAATCACATGAATTCTAAATGTAAGAAAAAACGATATTATAACGCATTGGAATTACACATGGCGTCGGAAATATATTTTAGATAATATTAAATATTAATTGAATTATGTATGAATATTAAAAATTGTGTTTAACCAAATAACTATAAATTACAAAAAAAGGATTGGATAATTTAATTATTAAGACAAGTACTAAATGCCCTTGATCTAGTTACAGAATATGCTAACTTTTGAAATAATTAGATTTAACATTTTTCAAATTTATAAAATTTGAAGCAATTATTCTAAAAATAAATGATATAAAAGTTTCTCATATAAAATTAACATAGATTTAAATTAACAAGTTGTTATATAAATTACATTACTACAAAGACTATTACTTAAAAAAGCAAATGCCGATGTAAAATCTCCAACTAGCAGACAATTCGAAACTAGATTGATTCTTTAATGCAAAAAGCTAATAAAATAACAACTTTTAGATCCTATTAGCCCGTTTAAGTAACTCAATCAATTTTACTTGTTTCAGTCTTCTTTACAAATATGAATTTTTAACAGTTAAAAATAGAAAAACAACTATATAAACTAATCTTAAAAATTAATAGGCAAACCTGTGAAGTGATTAAAAAAACCTCCAAAAAATCAACAATAATTTTATTTTTATACAAGTATTATAAGTACACATATTCATTATTATTTTATCGAAGAAATTCCCTAATATAATTTATTCATTCGTAGGATAACCAAATGGTGCGAATCGAAAAGATTCGAAAATCCATTCTTGATTATTGGATTGGTTAGAAAAGCAAATAATTTATGGAGAAATGGAAACCATTGAACCAATAACAGAAATTTGTTCTTTTATTTCAATATTTTTAACAGGGACTTAAGAAAAAGGAAAAGAAGCAGGCAAAAACTTAACGGAGAATTGAAAACGCAGAAAGGTTATGAAAGTAAAACAATGTCAAACAGATACTTGATACAGAGGAAATCGAAACTGATACACTGTCAACGAAATTGCTCGAGTAAAGGGTAACAGGGGGGAGTAGAAGCTGTAAAAGAGTCTTGAATGACAGAGGAGGGTAGTTGTAATGGGAAAACGAGCCTGGCACGGAATTCCGGAACGTTCATGGAAAACGGATTCCAAGTGTTCATTTCAGTTGGCGACATCGCAAGGGACTCTGTACCAAATGCGCCATTGATTCACTATAAACGAAGACGTGGCATTAGTCCTGCGTTTGGCATTTTAATATTCATAAATGTTTTTATTTTTAGTAGAATACACGAACGTTTATGTGGTGTATAATACTAAATCTAAAAATTAATGAGTTATATTGAGTGCTTTAAGGTCACTGTAATTAATGCTTATAGAATATATTGAGCGGTGTAGAAATATTTTAATAAAGTTGCACAACAATAATCTATTCGCATACTACGCAAGCAATACCCCCCCCCCTCCTCCTCCAAAGAAAAATTGGCTTTACATTTTTAAACTTAAAAATAAATAGAAAATAAAATTAATAAAAAAAAATAATTAATGATGTTAGACCTTTAATAGGTTTGGTTTGTAAGTTGCTCATCAGTAATATATTACTCAGGAAGACTACTTCGACTAAGACCTGAGATTAAAATGGATTTCGAGCCATTACAAGCATTCAAGGACAAGGTGAGACTTGAATGCATGAGCTTTTGAACAAAAAGTCAGAGTATTTGACTATTAGTAGTCAACTATTTGACTGCAAGATCGATTAGCTCATTAATAAGATTATCTTTTCACAGTGAAAGATGACTGGTTCAATATCAGCTATTGATGAACAAACGGAAGAGATATTGCTCTCTACTTTCTAAGTGCATCTATTGAAGAAGATATTTGAGAATTTTCCTGCAATCACTATGGTCTAAAATCCCACCATTGATGAATACAATTAAGGTGCCCCTCATCATAGTCAAAAATTAGGAAGAGGAAACTGGTTGTGTTAGGTAGTTTCAGTCGGCAGAAAGTGGCTTTCAGAAATTTAAGACAATAATATAGTACATTATAACATTTCCAAAATTTAAAAAAAAAAAAAAAAAAAAAAAAAAAAAGAAATATGAAAAAAGGAAAACTTAAGCAGGGTTATAGAACGGAAAATTTACTTTGTATAGGATGGATAACACTTATCTTTCATCGACATCTTACACATCACGAATCACGAGCTCCCTATAAAAATTCATCAGCAGAAATCTGATATCAGGTGTTTATAAAAGATGACGTTTACAACCCTAATTACCTGTCAAACGATGATTTAATATGATTGGTTGATGGAGAGATTTATATCCATTTTTTCTATGTATTATATTATCGACATGGGTAATCGTGAAAAACAATAAATAAAAAAACTAGGAAACTTCAAGTTAATTCTTAAGAGCTAATTTTAGGGGGGGGGGAATTCATATTAAAATGATTCAAAACTTTTGTAAAGAATGCCAAAGTATCATCTAATATATATATATATATTTTTTTTTAAATTTGCATAATTTTTTTGAGTTTCAATGATGATCGCCATGATGAAAGGACTAAGGCTTGTTAAAACTTTGTAAGATTTAATGTTTATTACTTGGTATGTAAATTAGGAAATAATGATCTTAGCTCAGATGTCGACCACGTAAAGAGAGATCAGTTCAAAATACAAGATATTGTCTGTATTAAGTAGTCAAGTTGGGAGAAATAGGAGCAATTCGAAAACGTATGCACGGTCGCCAACAATTAATAGAACATTAGATTTGAAACATGGAACATTTAATGAACACAGAACTGAAACAATGAACATAGAATGTTTGAGCTGAAAGTTTTGCTTAGCAATTTGCTAGTAAAAAAAAAAAAAAAAAAAAAAAAAAAAAAAAAAAAAAAAATAGAATATATATTACGAGGAATTTCTTCATGCAATCATTAAAAATTAAGTTATTTGATGCTTATTCGTTATATTTTCACTGTCTGTGATGAAAATTCTAAGAATTTATTCGATATTGCCAATGATTTTAGTTATGGATGGTTAGCGCTATCATACTCCTAAAGCCAATGACACAGACAGCACAAATAACTCATCAATTTCTGAACTCCTGATGAAATAAGAAATAATGTTTCATGTATCCAACAGATGGCGTGATTATGATCATAACGACAAATGAGAAGCTCAATGTTAGTTATTTATAGTTAAAGTATATGTATACTCATTATTTCAAATATATAAATGAGTATTACAAAAATATAATAAACTTTTTATGAAAAATTTAATTTTAAATAAAAAAAAATTATTAGAAAACTAACAGAAAAATTCGATTTATATTGTATTAATAAACAAAAGTAATATGAGTAGCTATAATTATAGAACAAATGAAGCATTTACTTTGAAAACGAAAATTAAGAGATAAATTCAAGAACAGACAGAAAAATTCCACTAAGTTCATTATTATTAAATATTATCGTTAATTTAAGAAATAATTAAAAGAAAAAAAGCAATCATATGAAATGTTTAGTAACCTTTAATTACAACACAAATAAAATCACCAATAATTAATAAAAAATATTTGATTTACTATATTACAACACTAATAAAGAAAATCAAATATTCTTTATTAATTATTCGTGAAGAACACGAACCAAAACTATGGTCAAAATTGTGGAATAAGGGAATAATCCCGCCTTCGCCTTTTCAGACGATTTTACAAAGATGCGTCTTCGAAGGAAATTGCGTAATTTAGAAAAGAGGAACTGACACCAGCGGAAGTCTAAGACTTTGAGGAAAAAGTATGTATTAAGCTTTACAGCCCCCCCACACACACTGTGGAATTCGTTTTAAGCCAACAATTCATTTCTTTTACACTGTCAATGACAGATGCGAAAAGACAACTTAGAAACCTCTGCTTGATGACGTCACTGGTAGCCATGACATCATGATAATGATGTCAGAAAAATATCTCAACATTTACTTGGAAGATTATGATGTCATTATTTATATTGCCGATAATTTTTTTGCAATATAAATATAATTTTTCATTTATTCATTGCTGTTTCATACAAACGTTCTTTATATTAATCAAAAGACCGTTTGCATGGAACAGAAATTTAAATTTTAGTATAGAAAATTTTTTATTTTTTAATAATTATTTTTTTTTTGTAAACTTTCGCTTAATTTTAAATCATACTTACTACAAAATTTTAGATAATATTCACAGTTAGGAAGTAAAGGGTAAAATCAAGTATTGATTCAAATATATGTAATTAAACATTTGTTTTCGATAATAGAATTAAAGTGAAGAAATAAGTTTTGGCAGTAAAAATTGTAATTATTTTCGTAATCGTATTCTTATTTTTTTCTCACAATGAATTTACACTGAACTGTAGTATTTTTTTTAATGGAATACATTTAAAATAAATTATAGATTTATTTTTTGTTACCGAATAAAGCGACCCCTATAAACCAAATAGGGAATTTTTTAACGCTGAATTTACTATTGATGGAATATTTTTCAATTTAAGAAATCAAAATAAAAAAAAAATTTGAAAAACTAATAAATGGATTTAAAAAAAGGAAAATTTAGACACAACTTTAAAAGTGCAACATGGCAAAAACAAATTCACTATAATTTAGAACATTCTAAAACACACCTTTCGTTAAGACATTCTATAATTTATCAACATCGAAAATTTGAAATGAAAATTTCTAATATACACTGGTACTTCAATTAACGTGATCAAAACTATTAGTTTCCAGACACAAAATGTGCAAGAGAACTGCACTCTGTAAAAGCAAATAAAAAGTAAGTTGCCTTCCAGACACAACAGCATATATTACCCCGCTGTGCTTCGGAAACAATTACTACCTTTCAGAATCCCTGTGTAATCAATTGTTCTCGGAACGAAGTAAAATTAATATCAGACAATCCGAAGAATAGAAAGAAAAGAAAAATAAACAAAAATGGAAGCTATCGGGTAACCATGACTTTTCCACTTGATTACAGACTCCCCCCTTCAGAAACAAGATGGCGGACAAGGCTTGCAATAGTAATAATAATGGATCCAGTCACTCCAAGATGCTATTAAAAAAGGACTTTCTGCCATTGTGATTACTGGTGAGGAGGAAAGGCAACATACAAAAGGAGACAAAGGGCAGATTATAAAAAGTTAGCAGAGATTAAATATCCCAGAATCCAATTACAAAGCCTTGTAATTACATTGTCCGTTTCAGAAACTGGGTTCTATAAGGCGTGGTGTAAGATTTAAGTTCACCAATTGAAGGTGACAGCTAGAAGGGTAACGTGCCGCGTTGCACCGGATTGGTAGATAGCTGGAGATAAAAGTATTGGTATTGCACAAAATATCGAATTAATAATATTAGATATATGAAAGCATTATAAATGTTATGTGTCAACTAGTTTAATGTAATCTACCATTACTACAGTGCTCTTTCGAGAGAAAAGTTTTGCGTTCGATCCTAGCCTCTGTTGAACAATACAGTTCATGGGTTCGATTTGGTTTCGTAACTCTAGTCTCCACTGTCTAACAAGGGAGTTTTAGTCAATTCGGACGTATTGCTAAAAATTGACATCAACTCATACGATAATTATGTTTATAATTTGACATAATTAAGAATTTTTTTTCGACTGAGCGTTCGAAATCACATATTTTTAACTCTAGGATGGAACATGCGTAAATTCAAGATAGTAAAAATGACGTCAAAAAACATGATTTTTTGCCAAGAATAGAAAACTTTTTATTAAATGTATTGTTATTACTTTGATGAACTTTTTGTTTCTTTAAACAAGAATTGGGATCTAATAAATAATTTCTTTTCTTAAAACACAAAATGATAATTGGGAAAAATCTTGATGCTCATTCTCGGAGGAAAATTTAATAAAATTCAAATGTTTTTATTAAAGCAATGAGTAATTTAATCAGCTCTAAACAGAATAAAAAACTACTTTTTTTTACCCCAAAACTATTTTTTCAGAAATAAAGCGAGATTAAAAATATTATACTGCGGATTTTTACTACTACTACTATATACATATATATATAATTTTAAAGAAATATTATCTACTTTTCAGATCCAAGCAACCCACCACCTCCTCAACTTTAGTGACTTATCAAGTAGGGAAAAAAATTGGTACTTTCTTCCAATAATTTTTATCGTTTGCATGTGAAAATTTTTTCAAAGAGTTTTATTTTTTTTCAAACTGACATATTTTTTGTTGGCGAAAGTGCAATAATTCGCAAATTACGGTTTCACATTCCTGAAATAATTAAAGAGAAAAATCTGTAATAAAGAAAGAAAAAAAAATCCCCCTCCCTTGTTTCTCCTGTTTTTAAATTTATGCTGAAATAATAGACCAATGGTTGATTTCACATTTTCTTATGAACAGCAGCCTTTATTTTTGCAATTTTGGTTTGTCTATATCTACAGTTATTTTTGACCGCGAGGGATAACCTGAAAAAGCCTGCAGTTTACAATTGATTCCATACCATCAGAAAAACATGGAACCGAAAAATGAAAGTCGATCTTACAAAGACCATAGTATTAATTATTGAATTACCAGCTCGGTCCGTACAACTTTAATAAGTTTAGCCATCGCTCCACGGTCACTGCTATTTACGAACAACAATTTAAATGAACTCCGAACCACAACAAACACCTACACCCTAGGACAGAATAGCATTTACAAACTGTTGAACTATAAAGCTAAAAAGTTTATCTATCAGTTCGGCACATACAGCTTTGAAATAACATTATGTTATTTAATATAATATTAATAGTTTTGTGTTTTAAAGCAATTGGGTCAGTTTTTACAAGGATTAATTTATCTCGTATGTACAGCTTACAATAGAATCCGAAAGAAATATTTATTTTCGGGACGGGAATCATATCTAAGTTTTTTTTTCACATGTGGTTTAATTGGGCTGGGACTGAAGGTTTACAGTGGATTCCGAATCGCTTCAAACTTCCATACCCAAGGTGGGATTCGAATCCACGATCTATTGAACAGAAGGCAAAAGCGTTAATCATTCGGATACCACCTTAAAAATCATATTTTGCATCCGACACCTAATTAGACCAAGATTTGTGGTTTGAAGTGGATTTCTACCAAATACAAGGTTCGAATCGAACCCACGAGCTATTTAATTAAAGGCCATGTTGTTACCAACTCAACTCGAAGATTAAGGGTAGTTACCTGTACTGCCAGAAATATTTTGACATGTAAACGATTTCACAAGTAAAATGTATTCGACATTTTAGAAGGAAACTAATAAGCACCTTCACAGAATGAAGTCATCGTACTATTTAAAAAAGCCGACAATAAACATCAAAATGAATGTGTTTTCTTTTGTTGGCCTCATTTTCGAAGCGAAAGCTTTCAGGAAATGAAAAAGAGTACAAGTCACAACAAACAGCTTTCTCCGCCCCCCCCCCCTTCGACTTTAAAAAAAGCTGATTGGAGAACACAAGATTGTTGTTGAAAGAAATCCTGAGGGCTGCACGAGTCTTGGAAAAACAGGAATGGGAGGAGGGGGGGGGGGAGAAAAGAAATATCAGCACTATTCACAAAAACTTCCGAATCCTGAAAATTACTTCAACCCAACAACACTAAGGGCAAAACTCATCAGAATTAAAAAGAATGAAATACTAGAGGAAAAAAATATTTCGTACAGGGTTGCCAGAGATTTTTGACATATGGCCAATCTCAGTGGATTTCTGCTATCACACAACAAGCACCAACCACATCGAAAACGATTATAAATATTCCAAATAAATGATTTTAATATTAAAATTCTCCATAAAATGAAGTGTGTTACTATGTATTGTTTAAAATGTAGAAAAATAACTAAAAAAATAAGTTAATGAATAAATGTACTTTATTTTTATATTAATAATTTCACTCAATTACTTGTGCTACATGTTATAAATATAATTATTATATACTCTAATTCTTATAAAATATAAATAATTTTATAATAAATTATAGTTATCAACATGTCAAGAAAAAAATTTCTGAAATGACACTTATTTTTAAAGTCAAAAGCTTAATAGTGATTTTATAAAGTTATCAAACTTCAATGTTATTACAGTTAATTAATGTGTCATGAAAGAATCAGGTAATCAAATTCGCAATTTATAATGTAAAATGAATTACATTTCAATTAACAAATATAAGTGTTTAGATTAATTTATTTAGAATTGTTCGTATGTCTAGTTGTTTCTTTACTGCCATTTCTTGATTATAAGAGCTTTGGGTACATGGTTTAAAGTGGATTTAGAAACATCAACGTCAGAGAAGGGAGGCGAACCCACGACTTATTGAAGTGACCATTGATTGAATTTCACAAAGAGCACATCATTCGGTATCCATTGAGTTTAATAATGGTAGAAACAACTATTGGCACTAGATTTTGTTGAGCCACGCAACAAAGTCCAGTCGTGTTTATTAATTATATATATAAAGGAAGAAAGCCCTAACAGCAATAAACTTGCTTAAGCATTGTGAATAAGTTTAACTTTTGTAAATAAAAAAAACGAGTAAAAAATTCAATAATATAGGGCAAAAATTTATATATACTAGAAAATATAAAGGAAATTTAGTAAAATTCCCACTTAAAAAAATCTGGAAGGGGGGGAAAAAAAGGAAAACCTGAATTGGAATTTTTTTTTTCTATGATGGAAATCCTCTAATCTTATAATAAACTATAAAAAATGATTTGATTCAGATCTATGAAAAATAAGAATTGATTAAACTCTGTCAATCTTATTAATATAACTTAAAATCAAAAATTTAGAACTGAATATATACCAATTTATATAGAATTCATTAAAGAATTAGAATGGTTTGATATTTTTAAATATTTTTTTAAAACATCAGAATATTATAAAAGTAAAAAATTTTTAAAAACGAAACAAACTTTTCTCAATTTTCTACGAAACTGATCAAACGGAGTTTGATCCGTAGATCAAAAGATCACAAAGAAAAACAATTATTTTATGATTAGATATAACACACATCAATAATTACATACTATTAAAAACCATAAATTACATAAAAAATGCTATTAAGCTATTTATTTATAAATACACATATTTATATTGCAAATATAGTTAAAAATTATAATCTAAATCATTAACTAAAAAGTCAATATTAATTTTATTTATAAAAAAAATTATTAGCTGATTTCAAATATTTAACAAAATATAATCAAACTGGATATTTAGATTTAGAAGCCAAAAAAGGCGATATTTGCCAAATAATACAGCCAAGCGAAAAGAGATGCAACAGTTACTGAGCTAGAGCAGAAAACTTTCCATCAACATTTCGCAGCGCTTTTCTCTCCGCTACAGCGTTGAGAAGAGGATGATGCGGGATGGATGAATTTATTTTTAGACACGGTGCGGTAACAATTTATTTTTTTTAAAAATCCTGTTGTTATTTGCTCTATCTAAAAGCTTGCGGGCATTTTTGAGTGGTTCGCTGTCTTTTAAAAATCAGAACACAAGCGTTACCACTCATGCATGCAACGTGACAAAGCTTTTTAAGAAGCTTTAACTGAACTTCTGAAACAGGCATTGTTATACCCCAGAAAAGAAAGGGGGGGGGGAAAGGGCGTTATTTTTAGATTAAAATGAGCAAAAAGTACACGTAAAAATTGACGGTTAAAAGCACAATTTTGTGTTTTAATTTAATTTAAAAAATAAATTAAGCAATAAAACCTTCTTATTTTTATATCTCAATTAAAAATTTTCAATGATAAATATAAAACCAGGTACAATTTTAATTTATGAAAACATTATTTTATTAATATAATTATTGATAAAAATTTGTGGGAATTCTATAAATTTACATTTTTAAACTAATTTGTATGTTAAAACTAAAAAGTCTCAATTATAATCAATATGAAACCAAGTATAATTTATTAAACTATTTATTTACTTTAATCAGATTTCTATGAATATTACATTTTAAATTTGATACCTTTCCAGAAAAAATTAAAATTTAAACGTAAAAAATTTTTTTGCCCTAAAAATCCTTGATTAGTTTAAATATATCGTTTTCATTAATGTGCATACTACAGATAATAAGCTATACATACTATATGGTGGTGTCTGGTTTCATTTTATGTACTGCACATGAATATTCATTAATGAGCAAACACACTGGGACAAAGATATATATACAAATATTTATCTAAAGGAACTGTAATTCTAAGTAACAGTTAAATATTTTCCAGTAAAAATTTTCTGTTTAATTGTATTTATTTACTTAAATATTTATATATAATTTTAAGAAAATTACAATAGTACACTATATTTTCGTTAAGAAAATATGTTAAGAAAAAGATAATAAAGGTACATTAATAATTTCACTGTCATTGGAAAAATAAACTTTACCAATTCTACGGTTTATCTTATTTTAACTTAATACAAATCAATAATACACATATTTATTTGTGATGTTCTTATTTAAACAGTAGCTATTTCTTATTCAATACACAATTGAATTAAAGTTACAGTTTAAGCAAAATAATTGGAAATTACAATAACTTTTATCGAAATATACAATACGTATTATGCCAAGCCAAATGTAATACTCAATTATTAATTCACAAAGAAAAAACATTTTATCAGAAAGATGCCAGAATTCCATTTCTATTTTTTATGACACAGCACCTGCGAGAAATGCGTTTGGATCGTTTTCGCTCCATTCAAGGATGCCTACGAAAATTCCCGCTATTATGTGCGTTATGATAACTCAATCACATTTATGGTCCACATTCGAAAGCATTGCCAATAGTATTTCTATTATTAATACGTCGCTGGATCACGCGGAACAATCAATTGAGAATGCTGCCAGGTGTTATTTGATCGTCTGCTAGGCGTGGCTCGCTTCTTTCAATAAAAAAGTAGGGGGAGGATGAAAGCTTTTAGAAGGAATTTTCTTTCGCAACAGAATCAGAATCTTAGTGTCAGGTGAGAGCGAAATTTACGCGCGAAAGGAATTTTAGAAAAAATGTTTTAGTAAATTTTTTATTAGTAAAACATTTTTTTATGGAGGCAAACGATTTTAAATCTTTTAGAATTCCCAAACGATCAATTTTCGATTTTTTTTTCTCTATTTGTCAGTTAAATAACAAAAATTTTAAATTATAATTGAAATATTTAGTCTTAATAGTACTTTATTTTGCTATTTTTGCTCTTACCTGCTTATGTTAATGAAAGATGTTGAACCTAATAAATTATTTTGTAATTTCGAAATACTATCTACTGACACGATACACAAAAGATAGAGCACCTTTCTCGACACTTTCATACACAATTAATGAAGGAAAATTAGCTTCTACGAATATCCAAGTATTGAATTCGTTACTTAAGGATTTGAGATCCTTCTAACCAACAGAATATCACTCGCTTCATTTGGACGTTTTTACCAAATATTTTATTAGAGTATATTAATCATTCAAATCTATTGAGATATTTTTTTTTTTTACCATTCATAAGAACTTCATTATAACATAAAATGTTTCAATTATAAATTAATCATTTTTAAAGCAATTTTGTCACCCATGTTTATACATACTAAGTGTAGAATTCAAATCCAGGTGAAGAATATTTAAAGATTAATATCACACACTTTCTACAATAAATTTTAAGTAATACTCAAATTAATTATTGCTTTGAGAATTAATCTATCAGATCGTCATATAATATTTTAAAGCTTACCTAGTAATATAGAACGAAATAATTGGGAATTTATCTATAAAGAAAAAAGAACACTTCCGGGAAATGAATTTTCTATAGCTATTGGATACAACATACAGTTATTGCTATTTATTAAATGACATTAGGCGATTTTCAAGAAAATTGGAATTATTTATTAAAAATTGGCTAAATAAAACCTGCAGTAATTGATATACAGTTTCTTGTAAGAAAATAAGAATCTAATTACTACACCTGAGTTAAGATTTCAGATAATTTCATCTGCATTTGAACAAATAATCTTAAATATTAAAGTCGAATTTATGTTAGAAATGATAAATTTGCGTTAATTTTAAATCCACAGTAATGAAAAGTATTTTCTTCGAACATAAAAAACACTTCATAAATTCTGTTCCTCATATTTAAAAAAAATATATATATATATATTTTTTCTTTCCAAAACTCAAAACCATACTCGGTTACTCAACCCTTACGGAATACAGATTATGAAATTCATACTTGAACAATGTGTTCAAAATGTAATTTCCTGACCTGTCAGCGAAAATATTCAGGTGAAATACGTACGCCAAAAGAATGACAAACGCGGTGTTGCTAGAATCCGAAAGAAAGAGAGAGAGAGAGAAAAAAAAAAGAATGGAATAAAAGAACGTATACATTTAGATCCTGCGGCCATAATCGCACAGGTGGTCGTCCTTGAAAATTCACGTGCACGGTCATTCCCACTGCCAAGAATGCTGACTTGGGGCAGCTGTAGAAATAAGTGAACAACGCTTGTAAAAAAGAAATCTATTCTTTACCCCTTTGCAAATTGAATTTTCTCAAAAATTAAGGAAAAAAGAACTGCCGGATTCACAAAAAATGTGCCAAAATAATGGTTAAGTATCTAGCCTGGGAAATAGAATATAAAAGTAGAGAGAGAAACTGGTTGAACTGGTCTCAAAAGGGTACAGAAGATAGGATTTTTTTCCTACCTAGTTTGCCTCTTAGGGTATCTTAAGTGACTGCATATTAATCAAAGTAATGTGTTTCCATTCTCGCTATACATGCTTTTTTTAAAATTTTTATTTATTTCAGCTCCTTTTTACGAGAAAAATATCACTTCATAAAGTAAAAAGGAATTTTTTTTTAGTTTTATTTTGACAGGAATCCTATGACTTTGCAATAAAAAAATATGCAATTACATAAAATACATATACTAATGTAGAATTCGTTGTACTATGTATTTCGTTTACTGTATTTAACGTTTTTCGTTAAATTTGTAATATATTTTGATTTACACAAATAAATAAATAAAATAATTATATATATATATTAATTCTTAAATGAAAATTATTAACATTATTTATTACAATTATAGAACAATTTAACGCATTATTTTTAAGCTACAATTTAATTTTAAATGTGTTCAAATATTACAAAATGAATTTTGAAGTTTGACAATATTTATTAACATGGGCAACTAAATGTACATTACACTTAATCAATTATACTGCTTTATTTTAACAAACAAAACTATTAAACTTTACATCATCACTGAGTTGCAATCTTATAACTTTTTAAAATAAATTATACGGGCCTCTTAATAATATTCTATCTTTGATAACCGAATATTTAGGGAAACAATCTTTGGTGTTTACAAATTTTAAACATTTTTCCTAAATGGAAAAAAAAAAGTATTGAAAGGTCTCATCAACCTTTTGAGTAAAAGTGCACCTATAATGTCCGAAAAATACAAAATTCAATACTTGACACTATAAGGGGGCAATGTATATAAAATAGTAGTAGAATCAAAAGTGTTTCGCTATTGTTTTGGAACGGAAATTTCAAGAGTTCTTTCAAGTTGTTTGATTGCGATTCGAAGTTCGCTGTTTTTAGCAGTTTTGGAATTAAAAATAGGTACAGTAGCTCAGTATCTTGGACAGCTAGAACTCTTGAAATAATGCTTCAGGACTTTTCTTCTCTTGGAATTTTCAAGAACTTTTCTTACAGTAGGAAAATATAATTCATTGATGACCTAGAATGGAATCACAACACGCACAATAGATAATATATTTGCTCATTTTGGCTAGAACTTAACAATTTGTCTGTGAGGAACTAACACTCATCTAGAACTCAACAACTAGCTATATATCGTACAGTAGAAACAAATACTTGGCTAGACCTAGACAACTAGCTTCATATTATCCGTGGGTGAAGCTAGTTACCGATACTTGGTGAAAAATCTACAAGAAATCATGAATTTTATAAATGACTTTTGAATGAAGTTTTGATGGGCCACAAAGTTGGTATTAACTTGACTAAAACGACCTGTTACATTGGAGAAGATATACTTAACATACACAGACTCTTATTCACACAAAAGGTTTTTTTAGGTTGAAGTAAATTAAATACGATTAATTTTTTCAGAAAGAAAGCCCCTCCCCTCATCAAATACTTAAAGAAATCTGCTTTTAAAAAATTAACGTGTCAGATAAACGCCATACAATGTTAAATAGCAAGTTCTATGAACATTATAATCGACAAATATTGTTATGTACTGTAATAAATAACGTATCAATTTAAGAAAATTTTAAATTAAAAATATAGTAAAATCTAAATTATACAAGAGAAATATTATAAAAATTTACAATAAAAATATATGTAGGGTGTAAGTGCTTTTTTCAACCTTTTTCTTCGTCGCAGCACATTTTTAACAATTTCAAAATTTGGAGGGACACAAAGAAAAAGATAAATTTAGAAGTTGTTTACTTAATGCACCGTGTAAAATAATTTATGATAGTAGTTTTGAATATAAAATAATATAATATGTACTAAAAAAACTAGTTAGTTTATGAAGGAATTCATTACAAAATGTAATAATAAGAATACTTTTATTGAAAATTTTGAGCTTGACGTTTTTTGATAATTTCATTTATATTGGGTCGTAAGAACGATTATGTTACTCTCATATCGTCTTCTACATTTAACGGTCTCGACCTTTTATCGTTTTTATATTGATTAATACTTAAAATCAGCATTCATAGATGTAGAAAATTGTAATGGTAGATACTGGGAATACTTGAAATTTCTTCACGGGGGTGGGCAAATATTTCACTTTATAAAAAAAAGGTCACAGTTATCGAGGACAAAAACAGTTTTTAAACAGTAAAAAAATTTTTTTACAGTGTACTTTTCTTGATTTAAGCAAACTTTGCTCATAATAAAAAAGCATTACAATTTTTATTATATACGTTTCTAAAATTTGAAGGTATGCTTTAAAAATTAGGCGGCACACAAAAGTGCCGCAGCACAGAGATTGAGAAGCACTCTGTTAGGCTTGCGAATGTATTTAAATTTTTTTACTTAAACTAATCCGTGAGGAAAATATTCATAATAAATTACAAAAAATATAGAAGCAACGAGGTATTAAATTGAATGATAAAAGAAGTATTTAAAATTCACAGCATTTTTTTCAAAATCTGGATACAATATTCATCTTAAAATATTTAAGAAATCATTATGAAGTTAGAATATAAACATTTTAAAATCGATTAGGTATTTCCCTTTCTTCCTGTACAATTTCTTTACCTAAAAATTCAACATCTTTTAATTCTAACACTATTGACTATAATTTCTTAGTTTCTGCGAAATTTCCACCAATTTTACAATATTTTCATTTTAAATGAATCGTAAAAGCTGCATCTTTAAAAACGCCGCCTTACTGGTAAAATTTCATTTTCAATAGATAAACACCACGACATTTCTTTCAGAAATAATATATTATGTCACTAAAAATTAAAAGTTCAATTACGAGTTTTTTAAAAGTAAAAACTAACAAAATATTTAATTCATATTGTTTGCACATTTTATCGAAACCATATAAATAAAAGTTATTTTGAGTTTGATATTTTTAAAGAATTTAATCATTTAGCTTAAAAAAAACTTCTACACAAACAGGAAAACTTGCAATATTAAATTTACAAACAAACAATTTTTTTTTTTTTTTTTTTTTTTTTTTTTTTTTTTTTTTTTTAAAAGAAAAACTTCTTTTAACTTGAAAATAAACATACAATTTGCATTCCTTTCCATTCGTATGAAAAAGAGCTAATAAGAAATTATATATATAAACTCTAAACCCTATGTATCATAAAAATTCCACAAAGAAATTGAGTTCAAAGATCGTTTACAGAATCTGTCAAATTATACGAGACAGAAGAGCTCTCTTCCCATTCAGTGAGGAGGCGGTTGTTATTTTCCTCCCCATTTTAACCTTCCGCTTACCTATGAAAACAGCCCTAACTATCAGCCATGAATAAAGGGCTAAAAATACCTATTTTCAACCACAAAAGCACTTAAAGTGTTAATCCTTTTGGCACGTCACAGAAGCCATATACATGAAACCATCCAGGAAAAAACTTATTTCGACTAAAAATCGTTTATCAAACCAGGGGTTTCGAAAATTCTTACAAGAGAAAAGGAAATAGTTTGCAATATTTGGCTTCATTGCATAGGACAGTAAAGTTTTTAATCATTAGACAACAGAAATATAGTTTTTGTATTCTTTGGCATACCATATCATTTGCTGCAATGATTGGCAATTTTCCAAACTGAAAACGATAAAGTTTGAGTTGCGGTTATACGTAAAGCAACTGAAATAGACGTTAATTATGAACGACAGGTAAATACGTAACACAATCTTGTTTTCTTTTTAATTTTGGGAAAGCACATAAAGTAGTGTTTTTATCATTGTTTGCATTTTTTTTTCTAATGTAAGAATACTGCAAATGTTAATTATTATAATTTTAATAATTTTTTTTTAAACAACGTCGATATTCACCAATTTAGAAGATGAATAAGACAATACATGCAATATAAGTTTCACAAAAATTATATTTTTTAAAAACATTTTGCCACAACTATTAACTTTCACATTTTAAAAATAAGAAAATTAAAAGATAAGGGGAAATAATTTTATTAGGTAATTACAGAAAGCCCCCTGTGTTAACTTTAATGATTAATACCTCAAGATGGCGCTCTTTTTCTTATACATAATTGTTTTTTTTGCAGGTAGTTTTAAAATGTATGCGCCAATAAAAATTGAGCGAAAATATTTGCCTTTTATTGTAGTAATTGTTTTAATGTTATTACCTGATCGTCCGTTCGGGCATTATGTTTTGCGTAAGCATACTGATTGCTTTACTTTTCAGAAACAATGCAATTTTCATTAATATACATACAAACCAGTGTAGACGAAGCTCTAACTGTATCTTAAGGTAAATGGGTTTTGGAATACACCCCCCTCTCCACGCTAGCAAAATCTTTGGACGTCAAGGTAATCAACATTTTGGTATTTTTTTACGTATTCATTCTATAATAAACATTCTTAAATGATCCAGAACCAAGTACTTATATGCGAAATTTAACAATTCATGGGTTTGTTTTCACCGTTAGGTTGTTGTTCACCTGTTTACCTGTACCAAGCCCTAAATTGCGCTCTACCAGTTAGATAGAAGCTGATAGGTAATTTAGAAGCAGGGACCAAGCAGAAGACCCCTGAATACTTAATCTGCAATCCCCAGAAGCATCATTTCATATGGAGGATATTTCGACCACGACCTATTTAAAGTGCCCCAGCCGCTTTTAGTGAGCACGACGAATCATCGGTTAAGTCGGGATTCGAACTCACTATCTTCCGATAACGAGAATGACACCACAACAAACCAGGGCTCCCTCAACTAGGGATAGATTATTGTAATAGTTCGAAGACCTCTTTAAATTGTAGCTCATCTTCGAATTAATTCTTGAGCGCAATAAAAGATTGCAGAGCGACACCCAAATCAAACGTCAAAACACCATTATTTACAATTACTTTTGAACAATTTCTCGTAGAAAGGCTACAAAATTCTGAAAATATTCAATTGCTCGATGCAAGAGCGGTTATTTTGTTGGTGGAATACATTAACTTAACATTCCCACAGAAGTGTAGTGAAATACAATATGGTACTTCAAAAATTAGAAAGACTTCGATATTTAAAAGTAATCAATCAAACTTACCAGGCACTGCGAAAAAAATTCTGTAGTAGAGAAAGATACAAGTGCTATAGTGGTGAAGTAGCACTACTTCAATAACAAAGAAG
Source organism: Latrodectus geometricus (assembly GCA_026290005.1). NCBI lineage: Eukaryota > Metazoa > Arthropoda > Arachnida > Araneae > Theridiidae > Latrodectus > Latrodectus geometricus. Next base: position 40,748 of record JAPDSC010134285.1, read on the forward strand.
CGAAAAATTCGCCGCGGAAAAAAGGACATCCACACAATCAATCAAGTTTTCGACAAAGGATGGCCTTTGCGACACTTGAATCACTCGCTATAAGCTGTGACAAGCAGTATCTATTCTCACGTTATTCGCTGTAAAAAATAATAAATGAAAATTACATTCGCACCCCCCCCCGTCATATCCAAAAGTAACTAGCTATCCGGAGCAAAAACAACTCAACTCAGTTTTTCTTTTCATTTTTTTTTTTAATCCACAGATGAAAGATTAAATAAGAAAAAATTGTATAAAACCGCAAATCCTAACCTAAGGTCACGCCAAGTGATAGACAATCTCGCCAAGGAAAAAAAAAGTTCTGAATTAACTCAGCATTATAAAAAAAAAAATGGGGATGTTCGGGAAGATTATGGAATGCTGGGGATGACATAACAGATATTTCTTTTTCCCTCGACTAGGGGAGGGGGGAAGATGACATTCTAAGGAAGACGCAGGGATGAAATAGAGCATGATTGGTAAAATGTATTTCACCAGCACTGGGAAAATGCCCTCTCCCCCATCCCACGTCATCTAGACATACGACCAGCGAATAAAAATGTTGACCAGTTTTAGATGGCAGCAGCTTGGATTACTTGGTGTTGATCCCCATCAACGACATTAACACAAGGGTGGATATGACACGTCCACATTTGGCACGTACACGTGACAAATTTTATCCCAATTAGGGCGGAGGAAGTTTATGAGCCCGTAAACCAGATAAAATTGCCTCCTGCCAGCATGCAGACTAAAAGGAAACGTAGAAATTAAGCTATAAAAGCGTAAAAAATTGTAACGAAGTTCGAAAATCAGAAGGTACTTAATGGAATTGAACCATAGGATCTATAACAAGTCATTAGACACGAGAAATTCTCTCTATCTACCAACTACTCAAGATAAAAATTCTGAAGATTTTCTTGCTTTTAGTACAAGTATTTTTTGTTGCCAAACAAGAGAAACATTTTTCTAAATTGAGATTTTATTAATTATAAATTTAGTTAATATTTAAATTTAAAGTTCTTCTGTAATTTTTAGAATAGCAATTTTAATTTTACCATAATTATTTTTTTTTTTAATTTCCATGTTGTTAAATACTTATTTTTATCAATGCACTTTTTTAAACACACACACTCACAACTGACAGTTAAACAACAGGAAATCGACTGGAGAATACAGAACAGGCTTGCTTTGCATGGTTGCTTGAGAATTTTTTTTTATAAAAAAAAAATTCTTATATTAACATATAGACAAAGAAAGTAAAAAAATAATTTCAGCCAAAAGAGAAATAAAAATTGATTGGAACAATTTAAAGTCAACAAGAATCAAATATTATAAATAGGACATATCACAGAAAGTTACAATCACAGATAAAATCTCACAGCAACACATTAAGGATAAAAAAATATCTTTAGACATGCAATTAAATTCAAATACTGAACTGTGAAAATACGATACTTCCGAATAATATTAACTATATTACTACATATTAGTAAATGCAAGTACTATTTAGATATAACATCTTTGATTTAGTTTGTCGCTCAGTGGTTATAATCTTGAAGACGAGAGCAATTTAGATCAGGACCAACAGTATGAAGTGGATTCTGTATCACTGCAAACATTCAAGCCAGATATGGGAATCGAAATCAGGAACTGTTGAACCAAAAGCCATTCGGCTTCTAACTCATCAAAAGAACTCAAAAGTCAACACTAAATGCATAACAATATCTAAGAACCAATATATAAAAAACTAAATTTTAAATTTAAACGTGCATCTTACTGTAAAATCTATATCCTCAGAGAGTTAAGTGTTCATAAAAGATAATTTTATTTGTCAACACAAGTAGGTTTGAATAATTAAAATTTTATTTCCCAAAAAATTTCTTTTAATCCTATTAATTCAAAATGTTTTGGCGCAGCAAAATATAAAAGAAAACACCGACATAACGTAAAACCAGCACATAACACTTTTACAACCTTTCCATCGAAAATGTTGTTGCAATAGCAGTCACGGTATGTCGGATTGAAATTTCATGTGACATTATCACGAATGTAAAGATTAATAGCACAATTCCAAGGGCAAATTGAATTAAGTTCTTTTTTTTTTACATTTAAAATCCCGTTTTCCAGGTATCTACAAGGCGAACATTTTTATGATGAAAAATGTTCACATACGCCGTAACATTATTGGCGTCGTATTGAATGATTTATTTTCCTCATATATTTGGCAATATGCGGATTTACATCTGCAAGTGATTTGGTGACAATTTTTTACATTTACATGTTATTTGGTAATATAATGTTTTAATATTTGTATGCGAATTCTGGCGATATATATATATATATATATATATTTTACATATAAACGTGTCATTTGGTGTAGATTTTTTAGTAGTAACTTAAGATTTGATTATGAAATGCGCATATATTCTTTACATCAACATGCAATTGAGAGTTGATTCTAATAAAAGACATACACTTAACGGCAAATTCAATAAAGATTCAGAAATTCCATTGCTTAGTGTAAAATATTTTTCACCAAATAATTTTCATTCTTTTAATAATTTAATCGTGTTATTCCATTCCAATACCATGCAAGAGTATATGACATTAATAAAAGTCATTTTCATATAGCTAGTATATATATCCTTTCATATAGCTAGTAAACTTCCTATAAAGTAAATTCTAGACCACAACAGGCCATCATGGGGCCCACAATGCTCAATGAGTTTCCTTGACCGAGGGTTTTGTGGTGCGAAGCTTTAAAGGGATTCAATTGAGACTAGAGTCAATTATAACACTACACAATACCATCATTTCAAAGTAAAGATTTTCACCTCAACAATTTTAAATGTTCAAAGACATGTTAACGATTTTAACATTCTTTTATAAGACACCAGAAATTAAATATATTTGAATATAATAAAATTGCTTTTATTTAAATGGATAATTAGATAAATTACATAGTGCAGAACGCCAATCATTTGATCATGATTACTTATGCATATCAACGATAATATCTATCAAATGAACTATCAGTAATGAAAGGATAAATAATCAAAAAATGTCTAATAGGTATCTACCAGAAAAAGAAAATAAAAAAAAAGAGTAAAACAAGGATAATATGTTCTAAGAAACCAAAAATTAAAATTCCCTCAAATATTTCACAAATAAAATTTCAAAATGAACTCTAAAATGAGCTTTTGTTTAGCTTTACAAAGTTTTCTTTCTTTCGAACACCTCCGTAAAACAGCTTTGACATTAAACAATATAGATATTCTAGAGTTAAACCCAGATACATAAGATGGGAGAAGGGGGAGGTAGCGTTTATCAAACCACCATCATTGTTGGCGAAAATTATTTAATTATTGACATAGAATATTTATTACTCTCATGCTATGTCGTATTTTGAAATATTTATGAGACCCGGTGATTTTGAGAAACAGTCAAATAACGAAGTCGACAACTCAGCACTGGCATTTATCACTTCCAATTTCTAACCTTACTATCCAGTGAACATTGGACAACAATAATTTACTAAGGAATACAATTAGCTAAGATGAATATTATTTAACTCGTGTAGTCAGGAGAGAAAAATGCTGAATGTTCGAAAAAGCCAAAGAAGCTTTAATTTTCTCTCCTACTTTACTGGGGTGAGCCCCCTATATTATACTTCAACACAAAGCAAAAGCAGCTTATAACTGTCAAAAATCAGACTAATATGTAAATAGTCTTATTATTTTGATTAATTAACCACTATCAAGAAAACAGCACAAAAATGAATTCAATCTAGCCATGAGACAGACTTTATTAAAGTCTGTTAACACGATTTCGAGTTAGTACGGAGACACTTTAACAAAGCTTCAAATGTTTAAAGCTGAGACATTGTACAATTCTAACAAATATTAAACTGCATAAATTAGCTTTTAAACAAACCTTAAATCAGGAAAACTAACATTGCACCAGTAAGTCGTGCTGTTTGGAAACACGTTTTTGTTGGCGCGAAATCAGCCAGACGGCAGACGCTGAATGTCGTGTCTCAGTTGAAGGACGACAGCCCATCTGACATTTTTACGATGGGTGATCTCTCATCTTTTCGCAAAATAAACTTTCTCTTTCCGTTCCTTTATGTCCGGCGTTTCCCAACCTACAATTTCCGTGTTTTGCGCCAAAAATGAGCAATGAAGAGGCGACAACATAAGCAACAGGTAAACAGGTCTGTATCTAACTCAGTAATCAATTGTTATAATGTTCATTTTAAGTAAGACTATAAGTGTTCCGTTTATAAAAAAAAATTATATTGACTATATGTTAAAAATTTTAAAATAATACTGTTTGCTTATATTCATTACAAAAACTAAAATCAATAACTATACACACAGGGCAATTTATCTTCAAGTATTACGATTATATATTTTATTTGCAGAAAAGTATATTGTATTGATACACTTAAAAACAATGTGTATAGACGACATTAGTTGTGACGTCATATCCAGCAATTTGTTTCCAAACATTTGCTGTTAAGCGCTATTTATCATTGAAATTGCCATAGACTTCGGTGATAGATTTTTAAATTGTTATTTTTGAAATTGATATATATTATTTAAGGATAACGTGTTTGCTAAAACTTTTAACCTTTTGTTTGCTTAACCTTTGATTCTCGCCAAATTGTAGTCACAGTTAATCACCAAGCTGGGCAAAATCCAATCGTATTCTGGTTGCAAAAGAACAATTTATTGTTCTGTGCCAACAAAAATCACCAATAAAATCGATAGCCAAACAAAAATCTCCAATTTTGTCAAGAAAGCACTCTTAAATACAATGTTAAACAAATGTTTACATTGTATTTGTTTGGAAACAGTTGTGGATATGACGTCACACTAATGTCGTCAATTGCACTAGTGTTTATATTATTCAATAACAATACATACCATTTGAGTCATGGGATGGTTTTAAACAAATTACACTCAAAATGAAAATATAGAAAAGTATTTGGCAACAATATAATAATTTTACGAAAATTTTCCTCTCTGAAATTGTGTAAGATCAACCAAATGAGAAAATTTAATCGATAAAAAAGCAAATAAAATAATTAAGTCCTCGGAGAAAAAAACTGAAAGACACAAAACAAACAAGAATATGGATGGCCAAGATTAAAAAATACCACTGAAAAATTTTATTTAATTACATGTCTTTATAATATATTTAAATGAAAAAAATCTAATCCTGGCTGAAAATATATATTTGGATTAGGTGTAGACTAGAGTACCCTTTGGTTTGGTGATAAATACAGTAGATAAAATTAAATTTCTGGTAACCTTGGTACTTTTTTTTTTTAACTGTTTTAAGGTTGCTATTTTGTTATTCGCGTTTTGGTGCTTGTCTTGGCATAAAAAATTCGACCAAAAATAAAGGGGTATACGTAAGTAAATTTTTATATATACTTGTATATATATATATTACATACTAAGAGAAGAAATATAAAATTTTTACAGAATGCGAGAGTTATTAATTTCACGTCTCAAAAAGATGACAGGTATGATACAATCTATTAAATCTTGGCGATGCTTCAACCTGAAGGCTCTCATATAACATCTGCGATACGATCGCACCAAAACTATTTGATGAACGGTAGGCGAGACGATTTGAAATAGAACATGGGTATTGCAGAACATAATACACCCTCTGTAAAAAAGCGGACCACCCCCTGAGTCATCTCCAAGGTAGTCAATTGACCCCCACAACCACAAAAGGAGTGAAAAAAATCGAGTTCAAAAAGGAAGGAGAATCACTTTCCAGATTAAATATCTGCCCAAAGAAATGCATGACAGCTCCGTTTGTTGTGAGAAATTTTCTGAATGAATAACCAGGGGAGAGGGGATTTGGGTGCTCTTTAAGCTTGCTAAATAGCATGGATTTGCTAAAGCGTTTATAGAGGAAAACTGATTTATTAAAAAAACTTATGAGAAATGTGTTTAAGGACCCTCAAGGCCAAGGAGATTAAAATGTAAGAGTATATCTAAGTTTCAGAAGCACGTTTGACATAGTTTTAAAATTGCTCATCCAAAAGAAAAAGTTATTTTTTATTTTTATTTTAAACATTATTTATAAAATAAATGTATTATTAAATTGGTACTTCTTCATTTTCACAACTTTTGATTAACCAAGTAGTTAGTTTCATGGAGAGATAGAGAAGCCACAAACTACATGTGAATAGTTCCAATTTAGCAAGGCTGTGGTGACCTGATTTGTTAGAGCGTTCTTCTCGTTATTGCAAGGCAATGAGTTCGAAGAACCATCATGGAAATGTCTTCCATGGTAAATGATACCTCTGGTTGAGACAGGGGAGTTTTTGCCTTGTCCTTGCTTCTAAATTACGAGACCACACTTTCGGAACCACGATGCCTCGACCACTTTGTACTCCACTTTAAGAAAATGCAATCCCTTCCAACCCTTTTAGAACTGAAAGATGATAATGCTAGCTTCTGAACATTGGAAAACCTTAATGTGGCAGTGATTTTTGCGTCCAACGGAGTCTACAATTCAAGCAGTACCCTTAAATCATATTGTTTACTTTGAGAGTGGATGTATAATACTGATGGTCTTAAACTTTTCAAATCCTTTCAATGAAAGATAAAAACTCTTAACTTGGATGTACATAAAAGATTCATATTTTGCAACAAGTTTGTGTTTATTTGTTTTATTCTCACATTTTACATACGACAGTTAATTGGGTCTATTGTTTAAAATAGACCCAAACTATTACAAACAACCAAAACGGGTGAAAATCTAACCCACAAACTCTTAATCAGAAGCCAGAACGCAAATCATTCAGTTGGCAGCTTGCTTAATTTGGCGACAGATACAAAAGCCGAAGCTCAAATGCCTTTAAGTTAATTATCTAAGCCTAACAAGTTAACTGCCTAACTAAATACTGTTTTAACGAATTAAATGCAAACACATTTAAATTTCAATATGCGATATAACTTATTCATCATTTTATATTATATTTTAGAATATGTTTTTGTGCTGTACATTTTTTAGGCAATTAGATTTTATTTTTTTTCGTCGAATGCCAGCCAAGCTGGCAATATGGTGTGCGCTGCTCCACTTTCTTCCAACTGAACCACAATGTGGTGTGGAGTCCGATTTCTTCAGAACACACATGTCATAGGTACCCGTTTATAGAATAGACAATCATCGTACTCGATTCACACAAGAAAAGGGCAAAAACAGGAGAGAGAGAAAGTACATCCATACCCGAACCGGGATTCAACCCTACACCTTTCTACCCGCAGGTAGGCACGCTGACCACTGACATTTAGAAATGGAACAATTATATGTCCAAAAATAAATATCGATGTACTTGGTTCAAAATACTGAAAATGTTAGAATACATTTTTAAATCTTATACTGAACTGTTTAGACATAACTTCTAGAATTCAATTTTTTTCCCCCTTCTCTGCACATATGTAACGAAGACTACCATGTTTTATTTATTTCTTTTCTAATTACTAAGATATCAGTATCTTTTAAATACATTGGGGAAAAAAACTTCATGAATTGGATTCTTATAGTTATTTTTCATTTTAAGGTAAAAGTTTACTCATTTACTCCTTGATTTTTTTGATGCCAAGATAGTCGCGAAAATTTTAATAACAAAATAGCAACCCTAAGACAACATTAGTTATAACATTAAAAATACCAAAGTTACCAGGAACTGAATTTTATCGCTACATTTTTCGACAAACCAAGGAATATTCTAATTTACACCGAATCCCATTTTAGAAATTATATTTGAATCAAGAAAGTCAAGTATTTTGTGAATGTAATTTTAAAACTATAAATGTTTCCCACATAGATTTCAGAAGATTCGCAAATTCTCAAGATTCAAATCGAACTTGGATTAGAAAATTACTGACAACTATCAACACTGCATATACCACATTTTGATTTGGCGAAATCTAAACTTGTGTTTGATAGGAATAAGCATACAGATTTCAATTAAAACACTGGTTTCGAAAATATCGAATCGACAAAAATTGCTTTTATATAAACAATTGAAGTGTTCCCAGAATTTGAAGAAATCTTAAAAACATAAGAAGGAAAAGAAAAACAGCTCTGACAAGAAACAAAATTAAAATCATGTACACGAAAACATTTTCCGCTATGGTTGAAAAGTCACAAAAGCCATAAAGCCAACATAGTATTTCTTAAAACAATTTCTCCCTTTTCGCATATTTTTCCATAAATATTAATTGGTTTACAGGAAAAGAGTTCGAGTTACTCACCTGTGAAACTATTTAAAAAATAAACCGATCGTGGCATACTGAACTTCACGAAAAAGGGAATATCTCTGGCGACCGACCTGAACCAATTAGAGGATGGGACCAACCTAAAGGTTGATGATATCATTCGTGATTACTCAAGTGAAGAAAAGAGAAAGAAGGCCTGCAATTCCTTTTATTTCTACTAATGGGCATGCGCAAATACAAGGAATACAACTCTATGGCATCATTCGCATAATTATAGGCATTATCGTGGTGTGCTCATAATGCGCAAAGAAAGACCAAATAAAATGAATGAAATTAAGATAATGGCAATACAAAAGAAAGGCAAATAATGGTGAAAAAATTAAATATTATAATCGAATAATTTTTTTAACTGAAAATAAATGGATAGGTACGGTGTTTTTGGATTAAATTCTGACTACTACTGATATTGAAGCACTATTTTCTAAATTAAATACTAATGCGGAAAAAATTTCGCCAACAATCATTCTCGGCGAGTTACAGAATTTGGTCGAGATTTATACATATTCTAGTAAAAATTTTCTTTATAAGTTGAAAGGTTTGGCAGTTTGTTGGTAATCCAGTACCTTTTCAATAACATTTTTTTAGGTATTATTTCTTTGATTAAAAGCAAATATGTTTTAAATAAAGATTTTTCTCCCACCAAATTTTAATTATAATTCTTGATTTAAATCAAATTTTTTCAACAGTTAATTTTTGATATAAATAAAAATTCTTTTAGTCGTAGAATGGTGACAATTTAAAGGGCAAATTTTGTAGCCTAATTTAAAAAATTTAAACTTAATGAAAGGTACTCTACATTTGCTTATATCCCAGTGAGCAATGGAAATTTTTTTCCCACCCAACAAAAAAATGGTATTAATAAATAAAAAAATTACGAAATAATGAATTTATTTTTATAAATCAATTCCAAGAATACTTTAACATAACATTACTAGAAAAAATAATACAGTATAGGATTAATAGCAATTAAAATATATTTTAACAAACAGCAAATAAGCTTCATGACTTTTCCTAAATGAATGGCTTATTTTTCAACAGTTTTTATGATATAAAGATTCGTTATCGTGTAACAAGTAAAAATACAATAGCAAGACTTTTTCTACACGGCTACCCCCATGGTATTTTGCATGTGAAGTCGATTTTTCATAGAAAATAGACCGTTCTTTTCCCTGAAAGCAATGCACTGTACATTTACGTACAATATTTTACAACAGTAGTTGGCTGCAAAATTGGTTGGTTTGTCGCTTAATGGTGATTTTATTCCCCCACGCGAAGGCTAATTAGAATCAGGGTCTACAGCTTAAATTTCATTTCGAACCACTACGAACATATATGTCAAGAGTAGGACTCGAACACACGAACTATCAAACTGAATTCCAGAGCGCTAACCATTTGGTTACCAACCAATTCAGCGCAGCTATAAGGGCCATTAGCGTTTAAAATATTTTCCGTGGTCCAATACGCGGTTACAGTTAGAGGCTTTCTACCCCGTGGTTCCATTATGTGAAAAAAAAAAACTAAAATCAAAGAATAAGATGAATTAAAAAAATAAATCTAGTAACAATTGGGAAAACAAGACTTAAAAAGTTTTGAATGACCAATAAATAAACAATAAGGGAAAATACGCGAATATTTGACAAGAAAAAATTCGTTTTTTTTTTTTTTTTTTTTTTTTTTTTTTTTAAATTAATTTTTTTATCATAGCATACAGGCTATCATAAATGTCACATCATTAATTAAACATAAATTCTGAGAGTCGCAGTATCACTTCCGTTTGGATACCTAAAACAAATTAAGAATTATCGCCAATCTAAAAAAAGAGACAAGAATATATGCATACATTATCAGGCGAAAGTCACGATTATTGCCTTTTTATATGTGGGAAATAATAATTTTTTTAAACAGAGATAGGCCCATACAGGATTAAAGCATTTCAGAAAGCAGGATGACAATAAAGGAAGCACACACCTGTGCACATACGGCGGTGGGGAGGAAAGGGGTTTGCGCAATCACGGAAACGCAATCGTCTCGAAGTATGGATTCGGGATGCCGGCTGAGAAAATAAAAATTGTGTACTGCAATATTTACTTCTTCAGCTAAGTACACAGATGCAATTCCGGCCTTCCTGACACACATGGGTGCAGGCATTTTTGCCGATACTTTATTCTGAAGAAGGAATCGATGTGTGTACATCCTTGTACACCAGTGTCATCAGGTGCAAAAACTAGGTTTATAATATTCCCAGAGAGTGAATAGTTGTTTTCATATTCAGGTTAAACAGCATTTACTTTTACCCTTATGTAATTTCGCATATATTTGAGAATAAATAGCTGTTTTAAAGGCTCATTTCAAAATCATGTAGTTGTTAATGTAAATTTGTACAAGACTGTTTTAATATTTTTTTAAAATATCCACAAACATTTTTTTTTCTTAGTAAATGGGATAATCCACGTATTCTAAAGAAGGAAAGTAGACGGATTCTGAGGGACGTAACCACACATTTTCATTTGAGCAAAGCAGAAATATATGCATCGGCATACTTTATATATATAGCCCAGAGTTGCCCTTTACCAGCTAAGTGTAAGTCTAAGAAGACTTTTAGAAGCAGGAATCAAGTAGAAGACCGTCACTTAACTTTTCATCCCTAGAGATATCATTTCACATGGAGAACATTGTGACCAAGACTTATTTAATATGCCTTAGTCACCGTCTAGTGAATACGACATATATTCGGTTAATTCGAGATTCGAATTCACAACCTTCCGCTAATGAGAACAAACGATGCACTAACCAATCAAACTATTGCAGTCTCCAAAGCAGAAATACAGCATGTCCTTTTGTTAAACATTGGTAAGGATAGACATTGGGAATTTTTACTCAGTAGTTTGAGCAAAAGATTATCCCCCCCCCAAAAAAAAAATAAATAAAAAAAGTAAAGAAGCTGTAGATCTTGAATGATATCCATAATTTTTTTAGTTAGAAAAATCAAACAAAATACTTAAACAAGTGAATAGCCATTCTTCAATAATTTATAACCATTCTTCTTTAGGTCTAATGATAAGGTTATTCTCCTCGAAGTGAAAGGTTTCGGGTTCGATCCTAGCCACTGCTGAACAATAGAAACATTTGTCTTTTGCATGCATGTTTGTAGAGTTGGATGATTTTGACACAGTGTAGTAGACAACTTAAAAGAAGAATGCCCTCGTATGACTTTATAATATTCACCTATATAATTCACCTATAGACGACTCATCTTAGACAGTAAGCCATATATTCAAGAGTTACTAGTTAGACAACCTGGGAAACTCCCACGCATCCACATCGTCAGTTGTGTATGTGGAATGCAGAAATGCAACATCCATCTCAAGTTGTTCAGGTATTCTCATGACATTACTGCTTTTTGATTGCACATCTGTCATGGTGGGTGCTTGGAAGCGTCCAGAGTTTCCCACCATGAATATGGTCCATTACCTATGCAAAATTCCAGATGATAAAAAAACAACGGATGTTTAAATGTCTTACAAAAACATTCAGATGTTAAGCTGCCAGCCAAGAGATGCCTGAAGAATGTTTGTATTATGCTTACGCTTTCAATAGTCTCCTTCAAAAACTTATTATAATTCCTTCCTTACTACAATAATCCTTGCGATAAACACGTTTTTAAGGTGAACTTTTCTTTTATGTCACACGAACCAGATTCAGAGATATAAGATCATTCTTCCCAAACACCTGGCTTCAACTGGTGAAGATTGAATTTGATGATTTATACGTGACTGACACGTTTCTTCAAGACTATAATTAGGAGCTAGACCTGTTGGTAATAGCAGTTCTGGGTGAAAATGAAAGTTTTTTTACTCATTTTCATTCTAAAATTTAAAAACGCTATCTTTAAAAATCATTTTTCAAAAAAATACTTTCTTAGTTAGTCATGAATGTTACTTTTCGCACATATAAGGCAATTGGCTGGAAGGTTTGATTTGACAGATTATGGTTATTTCTTTTTTCAGGACATGTAAGCTAATTATTACTAACGCACACAGTTATGAAAATTTAATTTATTGCTCAGCTATGCTAAGTTTTGGCATATATAAACTATCTGACTTAAAAGATTTCATTCGTCGATTTATAGTCACTTTTGCACAAGCCAACAGAATGAGGAAGTTTTATTTGACCATCAACAACTGCTTTTTGCATTTGTAAGTGAATTTGACTATGAAGGTTTATCGTTTTATCATCACGTTTTTCCATGTGCAATTCAGTTTTACTAGGAAGGTTGTTGATCTATTGATTACTTTTAAACACGTGAGCCAATTTGAAGGAGAATTATCCATTAATGATCACTTTTCGCACATGCCAACCAATTAGACAGACGATTAATTTCATTGATATGGACTCACTTTTTGTACATGCAAATCAACATGACTGGAAAAAGACTGGTTTAAATTGGTAGAGATGAGTCAGTTTATTTTGTTGGTTTACAGTCATTTTTTGTACTTGTAAGCCAATTTTACTAGAATCAGCAGGTTTGTAAAGGTACGGACTTTTTTAGATATGTAAGCCAATTCAACTGGGAAGGCCCAATTTGGGAAAAACTTTGATATACCCCCCAAAAATTACGCGCCAAATCTGGCACTCCCTACGGACTTTTTAGGGTTGCCGTTTCTTATTTTGGTGTTGCCAATTTAGGTTTTTTCAGCTTTTAGGTTTTTGCTGTTGCCAAATTTTGTATTTTCTTGTATTTTGTACCACCTTCTGAGTTTTTTTTAAAGGTTTTTTATGTATTAATTATTTGTATTTAGCAAGAATCCATCTTGGCGAGAAAAAAGGCACCAAAAACAGGTATTATGGTTGGCGACGGAAAAAAAAGTCCACAAATTTCCGATTTGAGGGTATATCATAGTAGTTCCCCAATTCGTTTATCTAAGGTGAATATTTGCGCATGTAAACCAATTTGACTGGGAAAGTTTGTTTTTTTCCATTTACGATCACTTTTTGGTACACGAGGGTTAATTTAATGAGGACTACGAACTACGTCAATCAATTAACTCTGAGGTAAGAAGTCTGAACTTATGAAATTATGTTTGGAGAAATGATCATTCAGCAATCTAACCGACTAACTACTATCATGTAAAACAAATTTTAGATCATTACAAAATTTTATGTTCAAAACTGAGAATCAACTACTAATTCTTAAGAGAAAAAATAAAATAACAAAATGATTTTTAGTTGCTCATTTTAAGAGGCATTTACTGGTTTTAGGAGTTGTACACAAAATTATAAATATTTACTTGTTTAGAAAAATATATAATTATATATTCAGTTATAAAAAAAAACAAATAAATAAATTAAAAAAAAACGTTTTTTACACTTATTATGAAATTCTTTTTAAATTTTTTCCCTTAAGAGATCTTATATTACAAATAATGAAGCCCATTAAGTTGTGTTTTTACTTAGTTTTTCTTCGATTTAAGCGGTACTTTTTTCATACGTTTCCTTACACAAAAAATTAGTAGAAAAAATATTTCTCGGAAGCTGACACATTAAACATTTAGTCTGACATATCCAGGTTAAATTCTGTGGATAGAGAACTGATGAAGAATGATTCGAAAACGCTGTTCTTCGTCAGCAGTTACTGACTTGGCGCCTGCCAAAACCTCCCTTTTTTCATTCAGAAGTTAGCCAATTAAATGTTCTTTCATGGCGACGAATTTGAGGAAGTCAACATTTCCTTTGATTAGTGTTTGATTATTAAAGTCGCTTGTACAGGATACGTACACAGAGACTATGCTTGATTGTTCTGGATCTTGGTGAAGTAAGTGATGTTATGCCTAGGCACAGAATTCTTCACTTATAGACAACTGGTGAACAATTAACCTAAGTATTTAATAAACATAAATATATGTTATTCGCACGATTGTTTTGAGTTGTGAGAAACGCTACGTTCTTATAACGATTATACCTTTAAAAATAAACAATTTATTAAATTAATAAATTTTCTATTTTGTCTTGAATTATATACTTTGCTCCTGAATGAATAATGTGTTGATTTTTTTCCCCAACCAAAAATATACACCTGTCAAGAAAAGGTTCATGATTACCAAACTATAAAAAATAAATTCTTTAACATTCTATGATAACTGCAATTGTATCGCGAGTACTTATCTAATACAGATTTAAATTTTATTAAGGCGACAACATAAATTTTACTTATAACGAAAAAAAAAAAAAAAAAAAAAAAAAAAAGATTTATATAAGAACTCAGAGTTAAAATAATATGTATCATTCACTGACACGTTCTTGAATGAAACTAAATATCGCACAATTCGAAATTTGTGAAATAAGTATACATTAAAAGAAATAAAGTACTAAATTAAAGATAAGAAAACATATCCTATTTCGCTTTTAGGCTATTAGATGAGACTTTCACAAATCACAGAGCGCATAAAAATCCCAGACTAATAATAGTGCAGACAGACCCAAGAGGGCTATTTTTCTTTAAATATTAGTTTAAAAAACCATAGGCCATGCATAATCCTTAAGAAAAACTGGCAGCGAGAGAATATTAACGCCAACTCCACAAGAAGCTTATCAGATGAAATATCTTTATAAAAAAAAAAACTAAATTTTTTCTTTTGAGTGCCATAAATTGAAACAAAAGAGCTCATTCTAAACTGCTAAAGAGGATGCTGAATAATTACCGCAGATAAAACCGAGATTCAAACGCATGGAACTTTTTCACAATTGAAAAAAAAAAAGACCGGAACTCGTTGGGGCCCCGCAAAAACCGCTATTAACTCATCTGGGCACGAGATTATCCAGAAAAGGAGCGAGCTTGGCATCAGTGATACATAATACACTTTGAAGAAATGCCGACTTCCATATTTGACAGCTTGGACCACCGCGGTTTTACAAAGACTTGGAAAAAAATCTGCGAGAATGACACTAAAAAGCTGGGTGTATGTTGGTTCTGTAAATAATGCCTTTTATCTTGCTAACCAAAACATAAAAATATCAATTGAATCACAGTTGGCTACCTTTCAAGTTCTTCCTGTAAGGACTTAGCCTGGAAAGCTGCCCAACGGATTGCCACGCGATTGCCGCAAGTCTGTTGCACTTTGTAATCAAGAGTTTAAAAAGTTTAAGAATGGAGATTTTTACAAACATATCAAATCACAACAAAAACATCAGTGAAAAACATAAGGTAATTCAGTCAGAAACAATTGCTACCCAAAATACTTATCATAGCACATTGAAAAGTAAAACGTAAAATAAATTTTAAAACAAAATCTGTCAACGATGTCACCAAACAATTTATGAAGACGGGATAATTCTAATAAGATAAAGAAAAATTTCAGATCAGAATTAGATTGCGATAGAAAAAAATATCTGATTATAAATTCAGAGTATATACTAGTAGACCTATGGTTACTTTTTACTCATGAGGACTAATTCAACTAGCACCAACAGTTTTAAAACGAATTGTGAATGCATACAAATTCACGATTGAAATGGGAATTGAATCCGTGAACCGTTGCCAGAGCACTTACAACTTAATTGCTAACTAGGCTAATTTTTGTGAAACTGAAGCATTTATATATAAACGATGCAATAATGTATAATAAATAATTTTTTTGAGATTATAACATATATTATGCCATAACCGAAACAGATACACCTTACTTAAGTGAATCAAACTAGGAATTTAACATTCAGACAAACATTGCTGCATGTTTTCATTATTTTTCAATCAAGTTAAACCAAGTATTCACAATATTTAAACACTAAACGAGTAATATGGACTGATTATAAACTAAATGTGTGATATATGTTTAAACTGATAAATTAACATTAAGATTTTGAAGACCAATAAGTTTAGCGACAGATTATTTTTGTACGAATAAGCACTCAATCAATTATATAACGATAATTAATGAAAAAAATATGTACAGCACAATTGGTAATAAAATATTTTTAGGAATATATATATATATATACTCTGACTGGACTAAAGTAAAAATTATGATTCATTTCAAAATTTGATTACAGCATTTGCAATTATTTTTAATCATAATTAGTACTGATTTTAACTCCTGTAAAGTTGCTTATGCCGTGATGTCACCTACTGAAACGATGAGCCGAGACGAAACTGTCCTCGCTAAATGAATAGTAAATATTGTTATTTTTCTAAATCGCCATCTCCCCTCTCTTTGAAAGCTAAGCACACATTTCCCCTTTAGGCTATGGCTCGTGAAACGTAGCATGCTAGGACCACTAGTTTAAGATAAAATATTTCTTAAAAAGTAAATACGAGTAAAAATTTTTTTTTTTCATTAAAACCAAACCTCGTTATACAAGAATTCGATAACTATAAATTATTTTTGTTCTTCCACGCGTTTAACAAGAAAACAATAATACTAAATATTTGAAATTTTTTGCGAGCCTTAAAATTCAATATATCAAGGAGAAATATTTTTATTTGCACCAAACTTTGTTGAAACACAAAAAAGTTGTTCAATTTGTGGTAGGCGTCCTTTTCTTTGATTCATGATTTTTTTTTATTTCGCTCATAAAAAAACATTTCAACTTCCACTTTAGGTTCTTGTGTCAATCATTATTTATTTTATTCAAATAATCAACTAGAAATATAAAATTTAATTTATTAGACTGAATAATTTACATATTTTGGTCACATTTTTAATGATCCAGAAATACCAATATTGATTGTTTTTAAATGCAGCTGATTCTAGTTAACGGAAACAATCATAAACTGCACAACATTGCTTTGCCAAGGTATGGTCCCACGGAGGTAAAATTAACTGGAAGCTACAACTACGAGCACTTAAGGACGAAGTGGAAATCGATTTCAAAAACTGAATCATTTTTCAACCGTTTAAAAATAAAGAAAAAAATTATTGACTTGTTTTAGGAAATTTTTTTCTAAATTAATATAATGTGATATACTCCTTAAACATAAATCTGCACAGAAAAAAAAAAAAAAAAAAAAAAAAAAAAAAAACTACTATTTTTTCTATTAATTTTTATTAAAATTACATTTAGGCAAAATCATGTGTTTAAAACTTATTACGAGATTCTTTTAGTACATTAATGCCGCCCACTCTGTCTAGTGATCAGCGTGCCTGACTGCGGATAGAGATATCATGGGTTCGATTCCCAATTCGGGCATGGATGTTTTTTCTCTCTCTCCTGTCTTTGTCCTTTCCTTGTATGAATGGTTGCCTACCCTATAAACGGATACCTATGGCATGTATGTACTGAGGAAGTCGGAGAAGTGGATCAACGCACCCTATATTGCCATCCTGGCTGGCACTCGACAAAAAATAAATATAGATATATACATATTTTTTTTTTATTTATTCCTTATCCCACATGTGACACAATTTTAGGATATCTGTATCAGGAAAATGGTAAAAAGGAAAATTTCCATAATATAAATTATTTGTTAGGCGTTTATTAAATGTTTCACAATATGCAACTTTAAAATTAAAAAAAAAAAAAAAAAAAAAAAAAAATTACTTGAGGAATTACTGAATGAATAAAATTTTATTATGGTGATTCTACAACAAAATTCTTGAAATTATATAATTCACTGTATATTTAATCATATCATTTTTCAATGAAAAACCAAATAACCATTAAATATAAACATAATTACTCTACAACTATCTAAACTTAACATGAACTAAAAGTAGAGTCACAGTTTTCATTATGAAAATATTTGTGTTCGATCCTAGCCACAACTGAACAATAGAAAAGGATGCATGTTGCGTTTTTGATTTTTTACATGCACATCACTCAGTGTAGGTGTGCTTGGGAGTTTTTTTTTTATTTTTATACAACACGTGAATACATACCATTATTTATGAAAAACCTTCCTGAAAATCACTATGCAACGGTTATCAAAATGCTTAAACGGTTTTCACCCATTAGCTTGCTTATTTGAGAAATGATTTTATATTTCTAAGATAATCATGTAATTGGAAAGCTGGATTTTTCTTACCAGTATTAACAAGAAATTCTTAAAATATATATATGCACATAAACATAAAAATATTTTCTAGTGATTTAGATATATTTTAGTAAGAAAACATAATGCTTCTCTATTTTAAACGTAAATAAAACCAAAAGGCAGAATTAAATGAAAGAAAAAATTGTTGCACAAAATGCATCTCGTACAACGATTAATCTCAGTGTGACATCACGTATAACAACCAGTATGGATAAATAACCTTTTTAACTAGAAAAGAAATAACCAGTTCGAAAATATTTGTAAAATAAAAACTAATGGAATCATGCAGAATAAAAATGTTTGGCCTTTCAGGTTATTTGAACTGGATTTGAAAAAAAAAAAAAAAAAAAATTAATGCAGGTCATTCGAAATTTAAGACTTAAAAAAATTCTGAACTATAAGTCTTGTTATCGCTATCGTGTCCCCATCAGTACATTATTTCATAATAAAAAATTAAATTAAATTTAAAAAAAACGACTACAGGAAAGCACCAATAAAAATGTGCTTTTAAATGAGCAACATTTAAAATTCAGAAAAATACTCTTACATCAATTATACAACCTTAAATATACAAGCATACATGCAGTATTAATTATTCTATTTCCTAGAAAACTTAACAATTCTTTTTATTAACCGTGACCACTTGTAAAAGAATTCAGACACAAAAAAGTATTGCTCATAAATTGCCTTTAAAAATTTAAGTGAACTTTAAACAAATTTTTCAATGAGAAATTAAAATGTGGATGAAACAAAATAGACTTTAATATCTTTGTTTAGTGATTCAACTTCTAATATGCAATAACGTACGAAACGGAATGCTTGATTAGTTGCTTAGCTATTTTCTGTAAAAAAATAAGTACTTAATTGTAAACATAAAATGAATAAATAATATTAATTTATGCAAATTATAAACCATTCATTACATAAAATCATAAGAAAACTTTAAAACTCTTAAAAAAAAGTAATATTCAATTTTTTATTATGTTCAATGAGAAAAAAATTACCTTTACAATATGATCTATGGCATGGTGAATTGGTTCTGTTTAGCAGCTGATAAATAACACATAAATCTCAATGAATATCAAATTAGTACTTCTAAGAAACTATAAACATAGTCTGATAAATTCTTCATAAATAGAACATTCTATTATTAAAAAAATGATAAAAGCAAGAAAAAAAAGAAAGAACAATTTTTTTAAGTAATGCCAAAAACGATTCCGAGGAAATGAAATATATATATTTTTTCCTTCTTTAGAAATCGTCTGCGTGAAAAATAAATTTTAATTTGATGACAAATAAAATTAATAAATAACTCCGAAAGCGAAAAAAATGATGAAAAATCACTGCTTTGAGCAACATTTTCTCTAATTCTTAATATTAAATTATAGTACATTAAATCATTCACACGTTGAAAGGCAAAAAGCTATTCTTCAAAATTTTCGAGAATTATTTTTTTGTTACGATCATTACTTCAGAATGGTTTGGCAACGTTTGCTTTCTCTCTCGTGACGTCATGAGAAAAAGGCCTTGAAATCAGCGGCATAAACGGGTTTTGGCAGACGGCATGGCATCATCTTACGTTACGTGAAGGGGTCAACATCAAGATCACGGCCTTCTTGACTTATTCCTTTTGGCCCCATCAATATATTTTAACCTTGTAAGCAAAAAGTTTTTAAGTGTGGGTGTTTCAAGGAAATTTTTTTTTTTTTTTTTTTTTTTTTTTTTTTTTCCGTCGGAAAGTCATAAAAGTAACTTCTAAACAATTGGGTAATAAAATGGATAATATGAAAAATTGCTTTTTGAAATTTAATAAAAAATATACGTATGTACTTATGATTTGTTGGCACTTTTAAATTTAAAAGAAAAAAAGAAATTTTTCTTTATTTTGCATTCAAAAATGGGATACGAAAGCTAAAGATCAGCTACGAAATCAAGAAAAATTCACCATTGAATGTATTTTTTATTAAGAAATTGCTTCACACTTTTCCTTTATTTGAATTTGATTTTGTATCTCTCATATTTATTTAATAATTTTTTTTGCATATTTTTTATTCATATTTATTTATAAATTGTTAGAAACGAATACTTTTTCTCGATTCCATTGTTTTAATGTGCATTTCACTCATAATGCAGAAATCAGGAAAAAAATTTATTTATTTCCTTAGTGAATTAAGTAGCTAATATTATTTATTATTGCTATTTTAGAAATAAACATATCTCAATAATATGTTTATTTCTAAATAATAAATAATAAATAAAACTAAATGACAATAATAAACTAAATAAAATTTATAATTTTTTTACAAAATATATTTATGCACAGAAATGATTTTGTGAAATATAAGAATGTATTCAATATTTTTTAACACATTTAATCTCGCTAAAATATGAAATTTTTCGAAAAATAGTAAATATTACTTAAAAATAGGAAGAAAAAAAAAAATAAAATAAGAAGGGTATAACATCACATTTTGAATAACGATACAAACACTCGACGCGTGTGCGATACACAACTCAAATCATTTAAGGCAGGGAGGCTCCGTATTAAAGTATACATACCGCAATATTCATTTCTGATACTTGTGTACCAATTGGATATTAGCGTAATTTCCAAAAAAAATTAAAAAAAATACGTCATTTCTCATACATTTTTGTAAAGTGATTACCTTTACACAAATATTAAGAAGAGAAGATTATGAATACTAGAAAACACAATTTTAAAATCATAAATTTAATATGAAAAGAATATTAACTTTTGTAAAATGCAAACAATTTGAACATAAAAAAAAAAAGAAAGAAAATTCCAAAAAAGTAGGACTACGGAAAAGAATAGCCATATTGAGGAAACAATAAGATTCACAAATAATGTTAAAAAAAAATCAAGAGTTACCCGTTTCGATGATTGATTACAGAATGATGGCTGAAGAAGGTTCAAGGGGATCGTCCCACATTTCAACCGACCCAGTGACCTCATAACTTTCCAAAGGATCTCACCATTTTCGGTAAGTTTTCATAATTCACTCATAACCCACCACGACACAGCAGATACATTTCGAAATATAACCTTTTTCAAAATTCCTTTCACATTTTGCTTGTTTTGGTGTAACAAAAGAGAGGCCAAGCAACAAAGTGAAGTTGTTTGGTCTGCTTTCGAAATTAAAAAATATGTTTCATAAATCGTGCTATTCACTCAATACGATTAAAATTAAATTGGAATCTAATGGTAGAGATGGTCAACAATGATTCGCTACAAAAAGTTTTGTATCAAACTATAACATAATAGGGAATTTAAAAAATAAATAAAAACTTTAATTTAGTTACTCGTATTGTTCTAGTTGTTGTAACAAATTAAATCCGTACATTTCTATTACGATGCCAAATTTTTTTTGAATAAATTATTATACTAGTCGTACAGCTATTAGATTGAAATCTATTGAGAGAACGGTTGATTAGTGCCCTCTACTTTTCATTGGTCTATTCAATTATTATTAATTTTATATCGATATGATTTAATATTATCTTGAGACTATATTATTTATGCAGAATTTAGAAAATGTAAATTGATACAGAGCAACAAACATATTCCAAAAATAAATTAACTCAGAGATGATCTTCTCGATGTTCCAACAATAAGGGCCATAAAAATAAATAAAAATAAAAAATTTTGTCAGATCATAATTTTTTAAGAATGAGGAATTTATAATATTTCAGGAATTTAAATCCAGTTTATGATTTGTATCACAATGGCCATCACTGATTAAAAGTAAGAAATATTGCCAAATATGTCTTACTTTTATTTAATTTGTTGGGTTTAGCAGCACAGAAAATAAAATTTAAAGAGTGATAAGTAAAATTTTACCTGTATACTTTTATTGATACAAAACAACAAAGATGATGAATGTTTACTTACCTAGAAAAAAAAAATAAATATTATGAGATGAGAATCAAAAATGAGATCTTTTAATAAACATAACAGTTAACCAACCAATCACACTAAAAATTTATATAAATAATAATCCTGAAATTATTTAATGTCTATATGTAAAGAGAACAACCATTTATAATTTATTAAATTGAAATACAAAACTACATTTTCCCTTACCATAAAACTTGTAATTGCCCACTTTTAATAGTCATTTACAGATTAATTGCTGTAATAAAGTCGCAAAGCCTTATTTGATGTAAGGCATTCAATTTGGTCTTAAATTATCAATTAATTGATACATTAAATTTGGTCCTTAATAAAAACATAGTAAAATATGGTTTGAAGCAATTCTCGCCAAAACGTAATGTCAAAGGATGGAACTAAATCTTTCTCAAGTCGCCAGAAAAGCAATGTTCTTTCGCCTTGCTTCTTGAAGAATGATTTAAGATTCAATTCTAGCTTTAATAAAATGTTTTTTGTTTATTATCATACTGCTACATATTTGGAAAAGCAATAAAACCAATTATTTCTCAATCTTGAAGACATAATTCATTTGTTTTCATGGTTGAAAAAACTGGGAAAATTTTCTGCATGTTCTTAATTTACTGATGAAAAGTTTGGCGATTTTAGTTTTATTTTAACTTTAAAATGTTTTAAATATACAGAACTCAATATGGGAGATATTTCTTTAAAAATGAACGAATCAAACATAATAAGATCATAAAACTATGTTTAAAATTAATTCCAGGCCACGTTAGGTTTAGCAAAAATTTTGTGGATTATATTTGGCTTAAAGAACGTGATATCTTACTACTTACTGGATTTTATTTTGAAAATTTGTTTTGGGTGAAGGTTTTTTATGAAAACATAAAAGAACTTATTTCAGAAATTGACCGTGAAGAATACTTCAAATGACTTTTTCTAATAAAATTATAATTCCAATTCTTCAGTATACATGCTTTGACATGAATGATTCAAGTGTTATTTTAGTTCAGGTTTATGTTTCAAAACATATAAGTATCTGAGTTTAAAAACTCAGGAACTTCAAATTTCAGACTTATATTTAATTCATTTAGAAATATTAAATAGTTTTTTGGAATTATTTGTTTATTGACGCAAAAATTAGAAATGTCCAATGAATACAATGGCGACTGAGAATAATATAATTTTAAATTATAAGGGTGACAAAAAAAAAAAATTTTCTAAATATGAATTGCTAAAAAATTCTGTGTCTTTTACAAAGGTGATAATAGATATTTTTCTTACTGT
This sequence comes from Latrodectus geometricus, assembly GCA_026290005.1. Taxonomy (NCBI): domain Eukaryota; kingdom Metazoa; phylum Arthropoda; class Arachnida; order Araneae; family Theridiidae; genus Latrodectus; species Latrodectus geometricus. The sequence goes on from JAPDSC010134285.1 coordinate 64,308, forward strand.
AAATTTATCTTATAAATGTATATGATTAAAAGATACCAAAATGGCGTCACACCACTGTTCTCACAGATTTCTATTGTTTGGCGGTTTTCGAGAATATGGACGCCAATGCAATTTCAGCCGTAGGACACTGAACCAAATTACCACCTGTACGCAGATGAAAGGGAAATAAAACAAAAAACGTGTAGCTTCTGAGACACGGGAGCCGCGCTATAATGCAGAAGTAACTTTTTGGTGTCATTAAATAACCATTTGGCGAGTCGGAAAAGTGGATTGGAGAGTTCGCCAAGGATATATTTTCCGATGCTGATGAAAGGGCAAGAATAAAAACGGGGTCACAAGTTCATTCAAAAAAATAAATAAAAATTCTCAGTAAGATTAAGAACATAATAAATATATGCTTCGTTAATGAGGCATCCAATAGGAAAGTAAGAGCTAATATGACGTCACAGTTTGTTTATGCCGACGTAATGAAGATGAAATGGATTTCTTTTTTTTCACAGTTGCTTTTCGTTTCCACTTCATTTTTTTTCCTTCTCGTGAATAATTTGTTAAGTGACATGAGAAATAGATGAATTACACCTACACAAAATGAGATTCGGAAAAGATTACAATTAGTGGCTGTCTATTCCGCGCACGGCATAAAAAAAAAA
>JAPDSC010134285.1:64967-102661 GCA_026290005.1 Latrodectus geometricus
GAAAACACTATCATTGAGGAGAATAAGATGCTCTTATGGAAAGGAAAATATCCAAGTTCATTAACCATTTGCACGACGAGTATCTGGCTCTGCAATGAGATCTTTTCCTCCCTCTAACAAAAGGGTTGATAATGAGGAAGAAGAAAGCAGCCAAGCCGCTCCTCATGCCGAATACGCAACAATTTCTGCGTATTGCGATTTAATGCATCATGGGTCCCTGGCCGAAATATTTCAACAATTTTTTCTGATGAAACTGAACATTAGATACCAATTTGGAAGAAATTCCTTTGGAAACGCAATAAAGGATAGGGTAGTAAAATTTTACTTTTAAAATTGAGCCCTGTTATATTTCGGTGCTTTGTAAAAACGATAGAAAACTTTCAAAGTATAATATTTATAAACAACTGTTAGTCTACAATAAATGGTGTTTAGGAAGAATGATTGTAAAAGATTCTAACGCCTATACGACAAACGTGACTAATTTGTTTGCAGTCTGAGAAATTCTTATTGATTTTTTTTATTACTTTCGCACAAATTTTGAAAAAGTGTTTTATGATTGAGATATTATCTAATCTGTTTTTATTTAATTGCTTTTCATTGAGCATTAAGGTTACAATAAAATGATAAGAAAAGGCGCTATTCTTGTAATTCTAAGGCAAAGGGTTCGATACTCGACCAAGAGAAAACTCGTGCTGGGAGAGCCTACGAATGTGATAAGAGGCAATGAGCATCTGTTGATGTGGCATGGAGAAAAAGATAACAGCTCAGATGTCAACTTCGTCACTTGACCGTAGTTTTAATTTAATAGGCGGTTTGTTATGTTCAGTGATTTCTGTGAGTAGAAAAAATGTACAACAATAACTTAACCTAATCACACTATAACTAAACAATGCTCTTTAGCGGTCTAGTTTCTAGTTAACACCTTAAAAGATTTATGAAACATTTTATAATTTTACATTATCATCTAGTTATGATATCGATAACTATAGGTTTGTTTGGAAACTCATTTCGTTTTTCCCAGCTGAATCAGTTTTTTGCAAGTGAAAAGCAACTATTTTATGAGTAAGAAATCATGCTACGCTCAGAATTGACAATATACAATTCAATAAAATATTTATTCGCTATACGTTTTTCATTTTCATATAAAGCGAAATAACTTTTGGAACAACTCAATAATACTGATATTTCCTTACAACTAATACAACACAATAATGAAAGACACAAAATCGCAATCAATCGTAAGGTACTCCACCAGTTTTAGGCCCCATATGACTCGTGAAGATATTACACAACGCTTTTATCAAAAATCAAGTATCGATTGTTTAAATTTCATGCTCAAATTCATGTACAAAAAACGAATATGCCCATTAATTTAAATAGTAATTGACAACAATATTATACTAAATTGTTGTATGCCTTCATAAAATAATATATTAGAATAACCTATATTGTATACAAATAAAAATACTTGAATTAAACATTATGAAAAATATTTAAAAATTACATATTACATCGGTATTTAATATGAAAATTTCATGAAAAATTATAAGTAGAATCCTATACATATGTATTATCTCTCAATAGAATATAATTTAACAAAATAATATAATGGTATTAAACATCTTCACAGTTTCAACTTCATTTTCTTTTTTAATAGTATTGAAAAAAACGAGTAATTCTATAAATTATTCACCGTATATGAATGCAATATTAAAATATTAATTATGTATTGCGAAATAGCAGCAATTTCATTTACCCAGTAAGACTAATTATAATTTAGACAAATATTAATTGCCATTTAAAATTGCTCTGATATTAATGTTATGTCTGACTAGAGAAATATTATTAAAAATAATATACTATCGAATATTTTAACAATCTGAATTTTCTTATTTAATAATGAGTTGTATAGCGGTTATTCCAGAATCTATTCATGATGGATCAATAAAAAGTGATAACCTTAATTATGTATTGCGAAATCTTACATTTCATTTGCATAAATCTTGCGAAATCTAAATCAATTTTTCACGTTGATAATAATTCCGCCAACAGTAAATTATTGTTATTATTATCATATATTATATAGGTTATAAAAATTACATGAAATGGGCTCGGTAATTATTTCAACGATCGGCGACAAAAAGTAATTTCTTTTTCGGCTCTATTAAAAGTCTTCAATCTCAACATTCAAGGCCATGTTTCCAGACGGATGAATGTGACGGTAAAAATACACAAGATGTCCTCCAGCAAGGCACATTTTTAGTGAGGAAAGTAAGAAAAAAATATATATAACTTCACTTCCCGGTTGGAGTTTCAGTTTCGACATTTCTTGCAATAACTACAATATCTATTCACAAAGGAAAAGCTGTTGAGAAAACAGTTAAGAAAAGATTTTAAGAAAACAGTTAAGAAAAGATTTTAAGTTTTTCAAATTATTCATTGTTAGCATACTTTTATCACTTTAATCAATTTCCAATGCCTATAGTTGTGGTTGGAATGTATGATTGCAATTTTCCGCTTAAAGGACATTTTGTATACAAGTAAGGTTAGTGGCGGATGCACAAAATTAAATAAAAGGTAATTCTCGATTTTCGCATTGAAAACTATAGTTCTTTAATATAAGAGTCAATAATAAAATAACTTGTTTCTGAGCATTTTATATAGTTTACCTGCCGAATTTTTGTCTCGGGTTTAGCTGAGGAGGGGTACACGGAATAGAGCGAAACATAAAAATGTTGGTCTCAAACTAATTTAAAACAAATTTTCGATTACAGCATTCGACGTTGATTTTGAACTCCCTATAAAATGTGCCAAGTTGGTTAGGGTGTCGTTCTCATAGTCCGCAAGTAGTGAGTTCGAATCCCGGCTTAACCGAAGATAAGTCTGTTTGCTACAAAAGACTAGTTAAATATTTACAAGTTTATAAAAAAAATATCGAGTAGTACTTAAATATGCGAAATAGAGATAATGCAAAACAAGCTGATGACAAAATTTCAAAACGATCAATTTAAAAAAAATAAAAATAGCGTGTGTTTATGTTTAATAAACCAAGCACTTTATCATTTTTAGTTTTAGACAGTTATTGGTAATAATAAGTTATATTCTCTCAAATGTTTAATTTTCTAAAGATATATATATATACTTGACTGTGTATTTATTGAAAAAAATTATAACTAAGTTTAAAATTCAAGAAAAAATCGCTTTAAAGGTTTCTTATTTTAAAAAAAACTAGGGCTATATTCGTCTTCTCTTGTTATAAAGATTTAGTATTCCAGTCTTTGCAAATATAATACACAACCATTAAATGTACGCATTACTTGCCTTCAAAGCACGAGCATTTTTCTGCTAGTATTTTCCCGGAATATGGTGCCACAACATAAATTACTGTTTAATTAAAAATAAAATTGCATTTTATTCATTCGTTACAAAAAAATAATATTTATATAGTAAATAGAACTCTAGTAAAATACATGATTGAATATTCATCATCAAATAACAAATAATACACAAACCATAAAATAAACGTTTAATTTGCTCAGAGTTTTAACTTATCATCCTTTATCTGACAGTATTTTCTGCTGCCGCAAGATGGAGCCACTATTAAATTTTAGAAAATAAATTTCCAATCTAATATTTTATTAAAATAATTAGAATATTTATACAACTAATAGGAATTCTTATGTGTTATATTATTAATTAAATACTCGTTCTGAAAAAAATGAATAAATAAACTAAACTGCACATTACGTTATATTCGATTTCGATATGTTCTAATCATCATTTAATTCACTAGAAAATAATTATAATTGTTATAAAAATATTATGAATTAAATCATAATAATAATTAATTTAACAATAATAAAAATTACATAGAAAAACAGTGGTAACAAATGTTCAGAAATAATGGTAAACAATAAAATTATCAAATAGGTTCGGTCGCAGCGGTATTTTAACTGATTGCAATAGACAATTCAATAACTTTCCACCGAGCAGAGACAAATGATCAAGTCCAATCGTACTGCACGCGATTCAATACAAGTTCATCCGATCGGCTGCTTCGAGGGGGGGGGGGGGGCGATAATGGAAACGTCATGTAGGATGCTTGTATGCATATGTCGACAAGAGCAGATGGCAAATATGAGACAATGGATCGACACGATTGCGCAATATCTGTCGGAATACTTAATGAATCGGTGTCAAGATGATCTTTGAGACACAGCGTACTAAAAAAATGATATTTTATTTTTGTCTTATTAAAATTCAATGAATTTAATAAAAAAATTAAGATCATTTATTCGTATCTCATGTAAACTAGATTATTTTTGGCATTTTTTTCCCCCACTGTATACAAACATTTTACATATTGATAATACTCGATACAGCCTTAAATCTGGAAAATTTTACAAAATACTTCAAAGCAAAAAGAGTTTTTATAGCATATAATAATCTTTTATTTCAATACAATCGGAATATGATTTAAATCATAATACAACGAAAATTGTATTATCTCGTGTAAAATCTCGTCTACTTAGGAGGGGGATGCCACCTAACGATGGCATTTTTCGCCAACAATGCCACTGGTTGTTAGTAAAAAATTATTCTTTTTTAAGATTTTCATTTAAAAAAATGTTTTGCTGATAAAATAATTAACTGAAAATACAATATTATAATTTTGTAAATAATTTGTCACATAATTTGTTGTAAAAAATCTTAAATTCTCTCAACATTCATTAAAATATTTCCTTGTTTTAATTCTTGTTAAATATCCACTGTGGAAAACGATATGAAATTATTTAGAATCAATTTGGCGAAATTGCACCAATTGGCGAAAATTTTACAAATTTCGTAAGATTAGACTCAACGTGGTCAAGGTAGAAAGAAACAGATTCGATCCCGATGGCTATTGACCAAGACTATTCGTCTTCTGCATCAGTACAGTAGGGAGGGGGGGGGGGTTCGCACAGATTTCTTCATTTTGACATGTTAATATGTCCTGCTGTACGCTAAGTTCTGGCAACAGACAAAACTGCAAGTGTATGTTCAAATGCATGACAAGTCTGGTAGTTAGTATGTCAGCTGCTTTTAATATCTAAAGATTTTAAAAACTACGAAATACTTTTCAACACTGTTTGGATAAGCAAAAATTTCTTTATTATATTAGATACCAATTGTGACATAAATTTTAAACCATGTTAAGTTCCAAAACATATTAATTACTTTAACAAAGAAAAATCTAAAGCAAAATCGATTAAACTGTAGTTGAACGAAGTTTACTTGCATCGGATTTGATTCAGAGAAAATTTTATTAAAACGGAATATGATTAAGCAAATGCTTGTTCATAATTTCGAATTAATCTTTTCTGCTAATTTTTTAATTAGGAATAGTGTTTCTAACATTTTCCCCTAATTATTGAATTCTTTTTTAATTAAAGCCTACACACAGAGATTTATTTCGTTATATAGTACAGCAGAGTTCAGTTATATTTTCTTAAACTAAATTTTTTATTAAAAAATTAATATAATATTTCATAAACTCTTTTTGGGAAAATCATTTCATAATTCCTTTGAGAAAAAGAAAAAGACCGGTAATTTTGGTTTCTTCGATTTTATTCAGGTATATTTGATGATAAAGACGCACTTCGCACAAGTAGGCCCATCATAGAAAATATCGATAAAAGCACAATAATGTCATAAGTTGACCAGCAGTCCAGAAAATAACACAAAACAGAATAAAAGCACAAAACCCACAAAACAGAATGAAAGCATTTGCACAATGCTAATCAAACATTTAAATAAAAATTTAAAGCTTACGTGAAAGTAATGGATTTTTTTTTCTCCCTATCTAATATTATATATAGAAACTAAATAAATTGTATAAATATTTTAATTAAACTTTAAGAATAGAAAAAATATAAGGCATAAATATTTTTCAAACATAGTAATTTTCAACTCCTTTAAGTTTGTTAAAACAAAATTTAGTACTCCATTTATTTTCGTTAAACAAAAATAAATAGATATTCAAAAGAAAATTACTTGATATTTTTTAATTTTAATGAAAAATTTCGTATCAAACGAATCATTATATGATCATCTGATAAAAAAAATTAAATAAAAATTACAAAACTACAATTTTCGGAAGAAAAGCCACATCGCTGTTTATTTGAGGAAAATGATTTAAAAAAATAAACAAATAAAATAAAAATTACATATCAATGCTACATTAAAATAAAATGGGATCTATGTCGCCAAAAACTTTTTATATATAAAATATAAACAAAATTTCATTTTAGAAAATAAAATATGACATTTCATTCAAAAAAATAAGATGAAACAAAACTGAAAACTAAATTATGCATCAGAAATATTACAAATATATTTACTTTCAGGAAAATATTGACATCTACTGATTAAAAGAAGTCGACATGCATAATATCCTTAATATTGTTCTAAAGAATATAACAAGCTATTAAACTGGAAGAAAATAGAAAATTTTAAATTTACTTTTGGCAACAAAAAAAGTTCTAATAAACTACTTCATACAGACTTCCAAAATCTCGAATTAGAATGTAAATAATCCAATCTGAGTCAAGCAATCACATACATTTTCTTGCAAGCATTGAATATCTTGATACAGGAATATAATTCCAGCATCGTTGTGTGTGTGTGTGAATTTTGATATAATTGGCGATTATTTTCCCAATTTAAATACTTCCTACCAATTTTGCAAGACGCATCATTAGTACAAAAGCCGCTTTCAAAGTATTTAATATATAAAACTGAAAGCACCCCGAATACCACAAGTTTCAACCGAAACTTATAATATTCGTAATTAATTTCTTAATTAAAATTATAGATTTAAATTAAGTCTGAAAATAAAAAACTATAAATATAAAAATCTTAGACAATTTTTTCGGAAATTCTTTCTTTGTACCCACTTTTAAGAAAATTTTGTGCACTGATTTTTATCATTATTAATATTATAAGCAGGGATAAGCACACACAATTTCAACATGATTATTTTACTTTAGCGGGCTGAATAGTTAGAGGGCACTCATTTTCAGTTCACCATTTCGTGAGTTCGAGTCCCAGGTCAGATGTTTGTTGTGTTCCGAAATCCAGCCAGACTATGAGTCTTCTCTGGCTTCAATCTCTAAAATTTGGGTGGCTCAGATGGTGCTGCCATCTATGAGCCAAAGTCATACTCCCACTTTCGTATGAGGGAGCTCAACTCAAAAACGGAATCCGCTTTCTTTTTGACTTCATTCGCCCAGTCCCTGATGGGCAGACTCAGCTTGACCACGGCCAACTAGACACACAAGGCCGTGTAAGCTTTTTGTGACGTCACGGAGACCGTCCTTTCTCCCAAAAGGTTTCGTTGTAAGTGAAACCGAGAATAGTTTGCTTATAGCCCGTTAATTTAGAATTATCATTCAAAGTTAGATGGTTAAACTATTTGCAATAAAAACTTTGAATTTAATATTTATTATATTTTTTTAAAATTCATTTATTCAAAATATAAGTCTAAAATCTGAAGTATTTGAAAAATGAATAAAATCTGAAATATTATCTGTTTATCATTTTATTTAAAATTTATATACACTTAAAAAACAATTTTCAATTTTTATAATTTAATCAATTCTGTCCTTTATATTTCACTTGAATTAGTATCAGAAATATAAAGTAATATTGCAAAATAATTTCACTATTTCTTTAAGTGCATTTTTGAGTGAAATTGTTTCTTTACTTTCCTTCTAATTCATATTCAGTAAGTTGTTAATTTAATACACATATATTCAACTATCTTTCATACAAAACATGTATTCTTTTAAGTGTTTGGAATTATTTTATTCATAATATAAGTTCAGAACCTAAAATATAATAATTCTATAAGTGTTTTTTTTATCATTTCAATTGAAATCTGTAATTTATATACTCTTAAAAATAATTTGTGTGAATACTTTAAGAATTTAATCTATTGTTTCCTTTATATTTCATTAGTATTAGTATCAGAAATATATAGAAGGTAATGTGATACAAAATAATTTCACTGCTTTAAATGTATTTTTGAGTGAAATATTTTCTTTGCTTTCATTCCAGTTCATATTCTGTAACTTGATGAACCAAATACATATATTCCACTATCTTTGGTACAAAACATGAATCATAAAAATTATTAATAAATAAATAAACTAAGGGAAATTAAAAAAAGAAATTTCATTTGACATCTAAATTGATGTGAATCGATATTTTAAAATAATTACCTTACTTTGAGTAAAGAATTGTAAAATATACAATTTATAAAAAATTATCAAAATTTTCACTCCACAATGTTTTGAATTGTAATATTAAAATATTTTCTAAAACAACTTTTTGTCCGTTTAAAAATCATAAACATGGTGGAATCAAACCATGCATCCAGTTTTGATTTAAAAAACCAAAAAGGAATTTCTTTTTATCGTAATAATGTATTTATTATTACAGAAACATAATAATTCAGATATTTAGCTAAAACTATTTTCTTGTATGCATGTAACATTTCTTGTCGTGTGTACATTTTAAGCAAAAAGTAATTATATGCAATATGGTAAATATAAAATTATTTTTCTTACTGTGTCGTAAAAGAACATAAATTTTTGTATTGTTATTTGAAGTTTGCGGATTCTAAGCCATTAAGTTTAAATTTATTCAAACATCTGCACATTAACTTACAAATAATATCTTTTAATGTAGCTATTGTTGAATGTTATTTAAACAGTGCAAATTTCTGAGCTATGAAATGAACTTTTTAAAATTAACACAAAAATACATGTGAAATATATTTATAATGCATAATCCAAAATAATAGCTATATATTTTTTCTTAACCATTAAAAATTCATGTTTAAATATCTTGTAAATGTGAAATTCTTAAATTGGCATATATCATAAGACTCAAAAGTTTCTGCCTTTATGAATTTTTAAAAGTAAATATCTTTCTGATATATTAAATATTTTTCAATCCAAGACTTACTTTTTTTACTTTATACATATTAAACACTACAATGTGCAAATACCACTAAAATAAATTAGATACCTAATCATTGAAATATTAATTAATACAAATGTAATTTTATAGTGGCTTCTGCATAAATAAAAGGTAATATTTTTAATACTTGTTTTGAAGTACTTTTATCATACTGCTTTAAACAATAAACTTGAACAAAACAATTTTTTCACATAAAAAGACTAAAAGCAAAAAAATGTTTAATAAAATTTTATTTAATTGTATAAACAAAATGGCACATAGTTTATACAAATTTTCAAAAAATATAAAAAGAAGCATTTCTTTTCAATCATTGACTCTTGATTAGAAAACCTTATTACAAATAAAATATAGCTTTTGAGTTGGCCTTATGTTTCAGTTCTACATTGGATATTTTTTAATGTAAATGATAGTTTTTAACTTTTAAAACATAAGAAACATAAGTATCACAAATGACAAATTTCAATCCAAATAAGTTTAGCATAGTGATGTAAAACAACTTATGATGGAAAAACATTAAGTTTTAAGAATACCCGCAAGAAAATTATCATTTAAAAACAACAAACTCATTTTTATCAAATTAAGATAATATATTAGATGCAGTAAATGTATAAAAGTAAATACATTTTGAAAAACATAGCACTATTTTTGTATAAATCAATAAATAAAAATTATGCATTTAAAGCTTTCTTAATAAATATAAAAGGTCATTAAAATTATCAATGTACATAAAAAAATTTCTACAGCTTTATAAATTTTTAATGTTTTATTTTTTAAATTTTTTCAATTTCCTATCAGAACAATTTATGTTTTTATTGTTAGACTTGTTAATTTTCATAACATTTTTATTGAAAACATTTTTATCTGTTTCAAATTTTGAGTAATTATTTAAACATACATTTGAAAACATTTGAATAACTTTTAAAATATTTACAGAGAAACATGAATTACAATTAGAGCAAATTTTGTTAAAATCAAACAGACAACTTTCTTTTAAATAGGTTTCTGTTAAATTAATTAATATTACTTGTTGTTTACTATGGTTAAGAAATAATTTTTCATAATCCTTAGAAATTAATTTTTGAAATATAACATAACAAACAGAAATTGTAAATACCATATTTGCAGATGGTGCTTTCAATCCCCCTCGATTAATCATATTCAAATAAACAGAATGATCAATCATTTCAAGAGGAGAAATTAACATTTCTGCACCAACTTCTACCTCAATATTTCGTGAGCCTTGAAAAAACAGTTTGCAATTGTCACACATAAGTTTAAGTTTAAAAACACAATATCCAGCAATGTATGTAAGAACCTCATTTTCATCAGGAGAAATATCAACTGTCAAATCATCAATAATATCTGCAAACAGGTCAAGACTGATATCATTTCTATTAGGTTGGCACACATCATTGATAAACAGTCTAACAGGAATGTCCCCATATCTTTCTGAATGCAAAGTTAGAACAGATTTTATTCGTAATTTTCTTTCTGATTCCAACACTTGTTGCAAGGATACATGATAATTACAGCCAGACATTTGTCGATACTGTGAAAATCTGAACTCCAAAGCATCAGTGTGAAACTTCGAAGTCAAGACATATTTTGCTCCATCTGAAAGCAAAGACATAGCAATGTTTATAATAACTTCACTTGTGTGGATGAGAGCAGTAAAAGTTTCCTTACTCAAACAACCATTTCGAGAAGGTTGTTTCATATTCATCCAAGATTTTGCCCATGCAACAAAAAATTTTAAAAATGTCACATTTTCAGTATTATTTAATGAAAAAGGCAATGAATCAATATTTCTTGTGAACTTTGCTTTATGCTCATGAGACACATTCATTATATCCCACCATCTTTTAATATGGATCAAAAAAGATACTGTATCCTTGACATTATAGATATCTTTTGGATGGTATTTTTCCAAACATTGCAAGGCAACTGGATTACTTTCATGAAAAATATTTACAGCTGCCAATACATTCTGTCGTTCAATATTTGTTGGATATAATGATTTGACATTTAATTTAAAAGCATATTTAATAACAGAACTTTTTTCAAATGCAAAAGCCTTTCTCAACAGTCCAAAGGAAGGATGAATGGCATTCCCTGTTCCTTCAACATTTGGACAGGTGAAAGTCTTTTCTGTGTCAAGTTGAGAAATCCAATTATTTCTGATGCACTTCAAGATATGTACAGCATCAAAAACAAGATATAAATTTTTACCTGTAATTGGATTTTTTACTGCATTACTAGAGAGAGAGCCATCACACATCAGTTGAAACATGTGTCTATTAACAGAGTTATTATCGGAAATAACAGAGAGAACTTCAAATCCTGATTTGTGAAGTATATCCAAAGTTCTTCTTGTCAAATTAAACAAATCTTCAGCTGTCATCGACAAAACAGGCACTAAAGAAACAACTTCTTTATATGAAGAAAAACAAGATGAGATCATGAATGTCTGAATGGAATTAGCTTGTGCAAGAGCTTCACAATTTTCAGCAAAACCTGTTATTTGATTACCTTTATAAGTTACTTTTTGCTTAATGTGAATCTCATCAATTAGCAAGTTCACTAATTTCTCTTCATCTTTCAGCTTTTTGCATTTTTGTTTTATATAATCAATGTTTTCTTCATTGTTACAAGAAGAATTTAAGCTTCCAACATTGAGAACTTTTTTTAACATATAAATACTAGGGAGAGCTAAAACATCAGAGTTTAAAACAGCTCGATAACAAGAAGGTGAAATAATATACAAGTAAGCAGAAAATTCATAAATTTTAGAACTGTATCTCCTCGCAGATTTTACTTTAGAACACAGCGTCATTTGCTCAAATATAAAATTCCTTCTGTCATAATCTTCTGAAGTATCTTCTTGCATATAATTTCTCCATGCTTTCAAAGCACTTTCATAACTTTTTTCAATAGATAGGGGAAGTGAATTTGTCATTCGTATAACATTTTCTAATTGGCTCCATAACACCAATTTACCATCACTCAAAAGATGATTAAACTTTGTTATTTCTTGAGCAACACCTTCAACAAAAACTGAAATTGAAAAATCAATGCTTATTTTAATGTTTTTTAAAAGATTGGGAACAGATTGAAAATTCATAAATAAAACATGAGCTTCAGTTTCAGTTTTGTGTACTATAATATTATCCGGAAGAGAAACTTTTTCTGGTATTTTCGTTAATTCTTCAAAAGAATTAATTTTATCAGCAGTCATAAAATCTGATAAAACTTTTTCAGATAGAGCTTGTAATTTTTCATTTCTGCTTAATCTTTTAACCGCACATTTTTGTGTCAGATATGTTGGACAGCCAGGAAATATTGTAGGAACAGCTCCATCCTTCAATTTAGGACGATCTCGAGGTATTTTAATGTCCTCTCCATTTTGTGGTAAATAATCAAATCTGATAATTTGATCATCTGCGAAATGCTTTTCACAAACAACGCTTCGTATGCTAGGGGAAAAATCTTTTCGGGGAATTTTCTTTAACCACAAAATTTTCTTCGCTTCATCTTTAGGAAATTTAAAACAGGATACATATGAGCCAGTACTATCATAATTTGACTTGCAATAAGGAACACAACAACGATCAGGCATTTTAAATTGCTTAAACTTCGAACACACGCCGTAAATGACAACAATGTTTGTTTCCCACAGCTTCGATCGTTTCTCCCTTAGGACGACCAAAGTGACGTCATGTCACGTGATTGCCAAGCTTACACGGCCTTGTGTGTCTAGTTGGCCGTGGCTTGACACTTCGCCAAGTGTCATAAGTAACAACAGAAGGCTTATTCATTCCAATTATTAATAATTGGAATTTAATTAACTATTAATAATTTCCTAGGCCAAGCAAGCAAAACATTTTCCTCAACTAGATGCGTTGTTTCTCTACAATGTTTTCGAGTGCGAGCACTTTATCTAGTACAGTTTGCTTTTTCAAGGTTTCTTTTCCGTTTTTTTAAAATGTTCGGTAGGCTGTTCTTTGGGATTTTATATTTTTTGTATTTTTATTATAATTTAATATTTTTTCGTCTACTTTAAAAATTTCCTGTTAACTTCAACAAATAAGCATGTTTGTTTCTTCAATTGTGATTAATCCTCAATGGAGTTGCAACATTCTCTCTTTCAACAAACGAAACTACATCAAGTTAGTTGTTCAAATGAAACGGATCCAACTACAGAACAACAGACTTTTAAAGGGTTTCCCTCCTTTATGTGTTCTTACGTGTAAGGGGAAGGGAGGAGAATTTGTTTCCCCGTTCTATGTTTTTAAGTAGGGGAGAGCAGGAGTCGAATTCGGGACCAAAATTATTTCCCACCAAATGTCTGATTTCTATATCTTTCCTTGTTGTTCTAACAATGTCTGGAATTATTTCACGTGTCCCTTCGTTGTTCAAGAATGAATCTAATTCTCTGGTGAAAAGGAATCAAATAAAAACCTTTAAAAAATGTCAGATCATAAAAAATAATAATGGAACCGGGGGGGGGGGAAATAAAAAAAATGTTTTCCTAAATAAAAGTTCTCTAAAAAGAAATTTTTCGAAATTTTAGTTCGTAAATGGGATTTAAAATTATCATTCTGTTTAAGGTGTCAGGGTTAAGGACTAGCCACTAGCTCGTACAAAAAAGAGAGTTCGTAAATTAGAGGTTCGTAAAAACGGGCGTCTACTATATATATATAACTTATCTTGCAATAAAAGTTTGTATTGTGGGAAATCATGAAATATAATAAGGAATATGGTATTTTAAATGAGACAAAATTGCTATGTTGCATAGTATATCATTTGTATTGAATTAAATGACAACAAATAGGCGAGTAGAAAAATTTTAGCTCTTGAAAAAGAAGCCAACAATTTAAATCAGACCAGCTGATATTTATTATAAACATTCCTTTGACGAAGAATAAGTGGGTAAGACATAATACACCATAAAGTTGAATGAATACTGAGAATAAACCGCGCCACAAGCAAATCCTTCCCATTCTATTTATTTTAATGCAGTAAACAAAATGCATATATATTCCTTCACAACCTAAGGTAAACAGATTTTATCTTCTGTAAATACACACCAATCCATTCGGCAATTATCTTCCATTTCCCTACCTCCTTTGAAGAGCTATTCACCCCCCGTACCTAAAGTGCCATAAGGTTGGGGGTCATTCAAGGTCAGAAAGAGACATTTTGAGTGAGGGAAAGATAAAATGTGAAATTCGCAAGGAAAGCGTAAAAACCCCGCCAATACGGCGTAATAACGATTAGTGGTTTTGGTGGAATTTGGCAGAAAATGGCGCCAAAAGGCCACTTGACATATTCGGGCAGACAGTGATGGTTTGTTGTGGCAAGTTAATTGCCTTGCACCCGAAACTGTCATTCAGAGATGGGGAGCGATTGCGAAACAAACAGACCGTCTATGAAGATGTTTTTTGCAATAGGAAAGGCCTTTGGCCTGGTACGGTAACGAGCGCAATTAGCCTCGGGCTAATTTTTTTTTTATAAATATAAACAACGATTTTTGCGTTCTGTTATTCATGTTTATTATGTACATAAAATAAACAATAGTGGATTTCTATTACCATCATAAAAATGAGGTTTATCCGAAATATGTCACGCAAGGAATAATGTCAGTTAAACTAATCGTTATGGGAATGTTAAAATAATAAGATAATAAAATAATGACATAAAAATAAGATGTTTTATTATCATTAATGGGCCAAGTCCATTAGCTTTTGCAGGTCATAGTTCGGACAAAAAAAGTTATAAAAATTAATTTTCTACTTCACATTTTGCATTAAGCATAACTATTAAAGACAACAGGCTATATATATATATACACACAGCTATGCTTCTGCTGTCTTATAACTCAAATCGGAGACTTAAATTTTACCACTCATTTTATACTAAATTTTCCTTTCGAATATGTCAAACAAATATACAGAAATCATTTTAAGATTATAATAGAATATAATTAAAATATAGGGGCCAGGTGGCCTGGTTGGATGATGAAAACGCAGTTCTTGCTAACAGAAGATTGTAAGTTCGAATCTCGCCTCAGCCAAAGATCTATTCTGTTCACTGATGGCGACTTCGGCACATAAAATAGATTGCACGGTGATTGCACTATTCTACAGGTGAAATACCTCTGGAGGTTGCTATGTCTTAGCCTCTGGGGACTTCAGGCTGGTCCCTTCTTCTAAATTACAAGGGCCCACTTTCAGGATCACGAAGACACGTCCACTAGGTGCCGTACTATACAAAGGCGCCATTACTTCTATCCCTTGTAGGGCTGCAAGGTGGGCGGCCATTGGAAACAAGAGAAATGAAATCGTCACAACTCCCAGCCTGTATGTTTTATAGATTGCTTAAAATATACATTGATAAAAAAAATGTAATTTTTTTCATTCAAGTTTTATAACTGAACACCCTGCTTTCTATTAATATAACTGAATGAATAAACATGTTATGTCCGGAAACTGTATTGCCACAGTTTTTTTATATGCGCCACTGTAATTTTGGAGGAGCTTCAACTTCAGCATTAACCGATAGCAACGGAACCAAATCACGCACGACAATTACAGGCCAGCCAAACAAATTTGCAGTTAAGTTCACGGTTAATCACGGGAACCTTGTGGCGTTTTCACGCGAATCGAGCCGTGGCGAACGGCCAAAAGTGGAGACGATGCATTCAGCCAACGCAATCGGTTATATTTATACTCGGGTATCAAGTTCCTGAGACACGCATTTCGCGGCGAACAAAGAAAATGCACTAAGTTCTCTTCTCCACCCCACAAGGGGGTGCAGGAGGACACAAGAGGGTGCTTGATGAAAGAGAGGAACTCCGTCTCGAGTAAACAAAGAGGGACGTCTCGACCACAAGGCAGTCGAGACAGAGAGTGGTATTCCTGATAGGAATGTTTAGGCTTTTTTTCGAGAGCTTGACCACTTGAGAGAACGTTCGACATCGCTTTCACTTCCACTGAAGAAGAGATCTCTGTTTTCTTCGAGACTCGGTAGGAGGGGAGGTTTCTGAAGTGGTGACCACCGGAAAAGGTTCAAGCAACAAACTTGATGATTTTTTTTCTTTGAGCAGCTGTGTAAGTGTTTTCCTGCATTCTTTTATTGGCCAAAGGGACATTTTTGTGGGAATGAGCTTATTCGTGAATAATTTTGATTCATTTCTGCAACACAAGTCCACATGGAGCATAGCTGTAAAAAAAAGAAAAGTTTAATTTGTTTTTTCATGAACTTGCACGAGACACCGATTTGGTTATCTTTGCCGTATAACAGTCTCTTTTATTACTCGAGGGTTGATTACAACGGGACCCCTGCACTTTAAAAAGGATTTCGAGCCACTGGAAATATTCAACCTAAGGTAAGAATCGAACCCAAGAATTATTGAATCTTAGGCCAGAGGTATTTGCTAAGGCACCCCATCAGTATGAGGGATGGAGAAATGATAAATGTTGAAGAGATAGATAAATATAGAAAAAAAAAAAAAATGAGAGGAAGTTACTTCCATATTTGCGTGTGCAAACTAACATAAAAATTCTTCCAGTGACAGATCACGCAAGGTAATCTGGCTCTATGATTTTTTCTCACGTATTGAGGACTAACAGCGGCTGGAATTGAACCGGTTACCTTTTACTTTGTAAATCCTTATCCTGTAATTAAGTAGGGAAGCTCTGAAACAAGTATTAATAATATTCTAGTCTGGAAAGAAATTTACGAAAAAACGAAATTTTATGGAAGCAGCCACTTTGAAAAATGAGCCAC
Source organism: Latrodectus geometricus (assembly GCA_026290005.1). Classification (NCBI taxonomy): domain Eukaryota; kingdom Metazoa; phylum Arthropoda; class Arachnida; order Araneae; family Theridiidae; genus Latrodectus; species Latrodectus geometricus. The sequence goes on from JAPDSC010134285.1 coordinate 81,780, forward strand.
AGAAGATCGCAACTAGTTTTAATAATATTCTGGTCTGGAAATATATTTAGGAATAAACAAAAATAGTAGATAATTTAGGAAGGGCACCGAAGATCGTCGTGCTAGATGGGGTTATGTAAATTATATATTTCGGAGTGTTTAATATTTTTCGAAAGATGTGGTGCGGAGCGGAAGATATAAACTCAGGTATCGATCATGGTTCAGTCGATCGTGGTTCAAAAGTACGAAATGGTCGACAATTGTTAGTGGCTTTGATCGGCAAAAATAAACAGTTTAAAATATGTCTTCATAATTGAACCACCACCTATTTCAAGCATGATGATCTTGTGGGGGGAAGGTGTTGATTTTGACCGTTAAGGTTATATACTTGACTCAATAAAAAATCCTTTTGTGCTCATCAGTAGCGACTCTGTGGGCCCTAAAATAGATAGTTAGTCACCACTTTAGAGTTGTCCGAAATTATGAAGTGACTAGCTATTATTGGCGACTTTTTAGATGGGGGGGGGGGGAAACAGCCAGATATGCATAGCAAAGTAGACAAACCAACCATTTCAAGTCAATAACGCACATTGTACAGATTGCTACATATTAGACGAAGGTACAAAACCGACACAAGAGAAATAAGAGACAAAAATTATCATGCTCTTCTTCAGCAGTTTGATATAAGTTTTTTTTTTTTTTTTTTTTTTTTTTTTTAGAGAGTACTTCTCCCTACCCCTCAAATGAATTAAGCCTTTTCATTTGCCGCGGTGGCATGGGAAAATAAAGCTTATCAAAAAACAAAATAAACGGAAGACGTGTGTGGTCGCAGCGGGTGTCGAGGGTACATCGCATTTACCCTCGTAAGGGGCAAACAAATTCTAGGCCTTCCCCGCTGCGATAAGAAGATCGGAAACTTTTCCCCAAACACTCCAACCAGCTTCTTACAGAGATCACTTGTTTATAGTACTGATAAATAAAGTTGAAACACTGAACACTCCCAACTGGATTCTGTCTGCAAAAAAAAAAGGGAAATTGTACCTTGATATTAGAAATTTAGATCGAATTTTTTTCAAAGCGCGAGAACAGCTTTTCACTTTCGGAAAGGGTAACGAATGAAAATCATGCTTCGAAGATCACACTATGAATTCTGATAATTGAAAAACTCGATCGAAATTAGTGTCCAAGGGCTTATTAAATTGCTTTTAAAATGAAATATATCACGCGATGCACTTTTTACATGCTTTCGTTAATTCATCTTTTGATTTCGTGTTAAGAATCGTTTTATTCGATTACGAGGTTATGTATTCATTACCAGAAAAAACGAAAATGCATCTCACTACTACAGTAAATTTTAAAAATACCAACATTTTTTTTCACAATGCTTAAATTTAAAAACGAATATACACGGTTAGTAGATAATTGAAAATATAATTGAAATTGAAAGTACTTTAGGTTGCTCTTCATTTAATATTGCCAATTTTTACAAACATTATTTTAAAGTTTATCGTGAAGCCAGGAAAAATAAAATAGTATCAAATTTCAATAGGTTTATTTAATTTATAATGATTTAAAAATTCCATTTTAACTTCAAAATTAATTTGTACATCGAATAGCGGTAACCTATCAAAGTAAGGCATCATTCATGAAATCAAAAAGTTATGAGTTCAATACCTGATTCTACCAAGGTACTTAGGCGCGTGTTTAGAGGGTATATGTATATTAAAGATTCTTAGTGTTTAAAGTTCCTCCACCGGTGAGGTGTGTAAGTTTGAGAAGAAAGTTCTCACAAGCGACATAGCTAATGATCATAATTCAAAAATGACGAGGGGAGCGACTAGGGTTAGCTGCTTCAGTCAGCAGAAATTCGGACGAACAAAAATCAAACCAACAAATTATGAATTTCACTGTCATGTAATTTTAATTTTGATTCGAATCAACGCCGATTTTCTTTCATGTATAAATCTAACAATAAACCTGCATTGTACGATTCATCGCGAATAAACTGTTAAAATCCACCATCAATAAAACATATTGACCATTGATAAAATATATTGAATTCGTTTTACCGTGACACATACTTTAAAGTGTGGATTTCCAACTGATACAAATATCCACACCGAAATCAGGAGACAAACCTGAAAATCATGAAACTGAAGATCAAATAATTGACATTCAAATGGCAGAACAGATTGAATGTTTACAGTCGCTTTTTGTATTTCAGTGCTGATTGAACAAGTAGATAAATACCTGAGGTTTAAAATGGATTCTGAACCCCTCTACCAATAGAACAACCGAAGTGTGAATCGGACCCATGAACTATTGAACTAAAAGTGAGAACGATAATCAGCTGAATAGATCTGCAACCACAGTGCTGATAATGACAGCGGCAAAACATACATTTTGCACTCCATAGCAAAGATTAATAAATTTTTATTACAAAACCGATACCTATTGCTCAGATTTAAGATCAAGTCATAAACTAAGAAATCGTTTTCAACACGTGACTGAAACACTACCGTCAAAGACAAGAAGGCGAGAAATGATAACAAAAATAACTGAGGGGGTGGGACACGAACTGTCTTTCCCGGTCATCGTCGCAAACGATTAATTCCCGAAGCCTGCACCTGTGCACTAATAGAGGAAGTTAAGTACATAAATAAATAAGCAAAAGCCGCTGTCACTGCTCCCCCTCCTCTTCCGCGTTTCGTGTAATCTCCCCAGTCAGACAGGGCCGCACGTGCTCCTCAAAAGAATCGTGGGCGATGGGAACTGCCCCTCCGCTCGCAGTTAATCGGAAGGTCGGATCTAACCGCCGAATTATCTCTTTAATGGAACTCGGACATGGTAAGGAATTACACACTGCGAAAGAGATGATGACAAAGTGAAAAAAATAAAAAAATCTATCGCTGTTGGGTATCAATACATTCCCACATTGCAATCAGTTTTTTTTCCCCGGTTCTTGCGCCATCTAAGTAATCGAAAATAACACGGTACGAAAATTTGGGTGGGTTTTTATGAAAAAAAATTATTTTGCTGATGTATAATGAATAAACAAGCAGCATTGAGGTTACATACGGGGAAATTAGAGTCGTTTTTTAATGTGCATCGTACATACCTCATAATCCAATGGGATACCCGAACCAAATCATCACATAAACAGATGACAGTGACTGGGTGACGGAATAATCAAAATTAGTAAACAAGTAAATTTCAGACTGCGAAAATATGGTGTCTACCAGAACTACGCGTGTCCAAGAATATATTTATGTGATGGCATTATGCAATGAATGGAAGTTTCAATTAAAGCACAGAATTGATGGTGATACTATCGTGGTTACGTAGAAAATCCTCTTAGTGAATTTTCAGATTTACAATTATTACGTTAAGGTAACCACTTTTATAATGCAATCTCGGATAGAGATTTGTAATATTTTAATCTAACAAACACACATATAGAGAGAAATTATGAATTCAAAATTTTCTCTCTATAACAATTGTATCAATATTTTTTAAAAATTGTTTATATTAAGAGAATATCTGCGATTATTAACATTAAAATATGATAAAGGTTGCCCGGTGAGGAGACGCATCGCTTTCGCTTATGAAAGGTGGTGTGTTCGATACCACAACCGCTGCTGGCAATTATGTTTCCATAAGCTGTTGTAAGGCTCCTGTAATACACATCGCGTATTGCCTTCTAAGAGAAATGTTTACAAATAGTGGAGCGTATTTACGTATAACAGGGGGATCATTTAGCCTGGTTGGTTAGGGTAATCCTTATCGAAAGGTAGAGAGTTCAAATCCCGAACAAGAACAAAAGTCCGCCGTGTTTGCTAACGGCGTTTGGAGCACGTTAAAATGCCGTGTCCGCAATGTCCTCCATATGAAATGATATCTCAAGGGTTGGCAGGCAAAGTATTGGGGAGTCTTTTGTTTAGTCCCTGCTTCTAAATTATGAAGCTAATGGCTCGAGCCCAACTCAGGACTAGATACATGCTGATAGAAGAATGGAGGGAGGAGAAAACTCCCAAGAACTCACTCTGGAAAGGGTGCATGCATAAAGAAGAAGCGCAACATCCATCTCCCATTGTTTAAAAGTGGCTGGGATCGAACCCACGACCTTATCAAAATGTATAGAAAATAGAAAACGTTCAGCCATTAACTGCCTAGCTTACCATTAATAGAAAGTTGAATAAAAAATTTACAAGCGATTTAAGTTAGACAATCAGACATGCTATTAAAATGAAAATTTCATTTATTTCAAATCAATATCTATAAATTTCTCATTCGGGATATACTGAACTTGAAACAAAACCACAATTATAAGGCAAAAGAAAACAGATTACACCAGGTGAAATTTAAATTGCCTTAAACATAAAATGTGTTCAAAAAAGTATATTTTTTCAAAATATATGTATTCAGAATTCATTAAAAAAAATATTTTACACTTAACATTTACTTTAACACTTCATTTGATTTTTAAAAAATCAATGCGGAAAATATTATCAAAGTTCTAATTACTTAAGCCACTCAAATTTTATAATAATAGTTAAATGACGAAACTTCAGTTCTAAATTAAAATATATTATATTTTAAAAGCAACTTGACCAGAGATATCCACACGTTTAAGTTCGATAATAAAATCATGAAATATTAATAAAAAAGTATCGTGTCTGCATATTATATGCAGTTAATGTTTTTTAAAAAGAAATAATTAGCCCATATTACGATTAAATTAATAACTTTTTCAATTATTCCAGCCATAGTTATATCAATGGCAACACTTTAAAACATATATAATAAAATTTTATATAAAATTCTTAATATTTATTGCCTTTAGACATACTTCCTGTGTCCTGCAGACCTTGAAGTTTGATATTTAAATGGGAACAATAAAAATGAAACTTGGTCTTCTGTTTAAGCAAACGATTATAGTGAGTCATCTTAAAATCAATGTTTCCCCACCTGCAAATCGTTTTCCGTGAAATAAAACAAAAGTACAGCAAAAACGGAGATATATATCAGGGCTTTATATGTACAATAAAATATATAGTGCAAGTAAAACCAGTATGATACGATAATAAATATTTTAAAATAGTTTGTTTTCGTCAATAACATTATATATAAAGATTGTATATCTGCTGTTTTCTTTAAGAAAATAGAATACGTATATATTCTTATAACGGTAAAAAATTCATGAATTAAATTTTATTGGGTTTGGTTAAGTTTCTTTGTCGCTTTCCAGTTATTTTTTTTTTTACATCAGAACCTACAGTTTAAAGTTGATTCTAAGTCACTTCGAACAGCTTTCTAAAGTGGGAATCGAACTCATTAATCATTGAAGTGAAAGTAAGCCTATTATCAAAGTAAGCTATTACGGGAAGATGGTAAAAAAAAATCTTAAATTTCTATGTACCGGGTAAAATACGATTCTTCATTTGATGAGCTTCAACATCTCAAGACGGTTGGCCATTTGCCTGTAACGGTTTCATTCATTAGAAACATAAATAACAGTGTAACACCAAGGAAAAACTTAGGACGTCAGAGACGTCATGTTTCCAACCCACGGAGCCTCACAACCCAGTGAGGGAGAATGTGGTCACCTTCCCTATTACTGACCGCGGCAAATGTTGCTAATCATACGGGAAACGGCGTGAAGATATTGAGACAATAGAAACACATAACACAATATAAAACAAATAATTTGACAACAACGTTTCGTTCTTTAATTTATCATTCATGTCATGTTCAAGCAGACAAAAGAATTTATGGTGCTTTCACATTTCGACAGTAAAACTCAAAATTTTTTAATTCATTTACATAATAATAAAAGCCAATTAATTTAATAAAATACCACAGATCGCAAACCATAATAGATACAAATACAATAAAACGATATCCAAGCTATATCGGAATCCAATTCAAACTGCAGATGATCCATTTAATCCTTCTTTCGCACTTTCGTGTACCAACTGTCACAAAATAGGCACGCAACGACCATTTCAAACTCCGAAAACAGCTATCTGCCTACTGAATCTTTTTTCCCGAAGTATGATTCCGAGAGATTAGAAATGTTATCTGGCGTGTTCTTAAAAGGCTATCATCAGGATTTTGAAATCAAAGCTTCAAGAGTTATGCTCGAGTCGGAAAGAAGTTTAAAAAAAAAAAGAGTTTCTTCTCAGAGCTCTTGGTCTCACGTGTGCAAAAAGGGCCTCCCGAGATGCTAAGAGCATCCCCCCCCCCTTCGCACAAGAGATTCTTTTGAGGAACAAGTGGCCATGGCCGTGAGAGATATCGTTTTTCCTTTCACTTCCATAAGAAGTCGTTCCTTTAACAGCGCTGAATCAGCTGGTGAAATACTTTGGGAATGCATTGCAGCCCTCTTTAGAGTACCGGTGTGGATTTCAACGTACACCAACACCCTCTTTTCGACAACGGAAAATGGTATGAAAATAGCACGCAATACAACGTCGATATACCAGGGCATTTTAAATCGGCGCTCAAATCACTGTAGAAAAGCATAGACGTAAATCGTAAAAGAACAACTTGTTTCGCTTTAACGTCATTGGACACATTCTGATCATTGATTTCTTACACCAAGTAATCGAAAGTTCATCAACTGAAAACAATTACAAAGCTTTTTTTATATCCAATACAGATTATCTTCGAGAATAAATATTCGTAGATGGGGGGGGGCAGTGCTCACATATTGCAAAATTATAAATAATTTAATCAAGGTTCAAATCCCTGTAATGTGTCAATTCCCATGGTTTTGTTTGTGTTTCGATGGGGACTTTTTGCACACAAAGGTTACTCACACCAGGACAAGCATTTCTAATAAAGATTCCGAACTACTACAAACATCCAAGTTCTAGGTGCGAATAGAACCCAAAGGCTGTTGAGCCAAATGCAAGAGAGCTAACCATTTGCGCAAATACAACGCAGCGTATATCCTACCATGGTTGTCGATCGGAATAATTATTATATACATTCTCAGCATTATTTTCAAATAATTAGATACCAGGGATTAAACACTAGTACTGCTCAATGCAGTAGTAAAGCTTTTTATAAAATCCAATTGAGATTGTCTGAGACTTATGTTCATCGATCGTGAGACAGTATTCACAAATCCCAAAGTAAATTTTAATAACTTCTAACCCCTATAACGATAGAAATAGATCCAGAAAGGGAAAAAGGTTACTTTCATCACTCCACGTCTTTTTGAATATGAAATCCATCCATCGGATATCCACGATTTCAAGCGGTTTCCAGACCAGCACAACCAGTCATTTTCGAAGTAAGAATCGAACCCATGAACAGTTGAATTAAAGGCACTTAACTACAAAATAGGCACGATACACTTATGACTAAATAACTGGGGAAATTAATCTTGGACAGCCTTTACAAATCCATTAATAATTAAGCACATAATACCAATAAATAAATAATTTTAAAATAGGGTAAATTAAGGAATGAATGGGTAAGTGTGTCCAGTTTGTCATTTCAGTCTTTTCAAAAACCAATAATCCTATTTGGATAAGTTAAAATTATCGGTACTATTCTATGCACAAAAATTAATGATTTTCATTTTTCATGACTTAGGGGACGAAATAAGTTAAATAGTTTTTTTCAATAGAACTAGATATTTATATGGTTTGTTTGATTATTTTTCTAGTTATTAAAATAAGGGCTAATTATATTGGTACATACTACAGTTTAAAGTGGATTATGAATTACTATCAATAACTACACAAGCAGTGGAAATTGAACACATGAATTATTGAATTGAATGCCAATTGCTAGATATTGAGAAGAATTTTCAAATGCAATATTATTACATATTATCGAAATGAATTTTTCATAAAAATGAAAACACATGGTCATATTATAGGCTAATATATCCACAAATATATTGATAAGAAAAAAGATTTACAACTACGAGGGCAGTTCAAAAAGAAAGCGATATTTGGCGTCATTAACGGAGAATGCAGTAATTTCGTGGGCTTCAAGAGTAAGATAGAAAGCTTAGGAAGAAAAGGTAGTTGTATTACTGCCAGCGAACACGTGAAGTTGATCCGCATTTCAAGTTAAAAATAAAGATGATCTCTTGCAAAATACTTCAGAATTTGAGAAAACCAATCAGTCATCGTCCATGCTGTAAATTAACAGATGGCATCATATTAATGCATGAAAACGTTTCATTTCAAGCAGTTTACATAATATAAATTTGATAAATAATTCAGAAGAACATAGAATTAAACCATCAAATAGAACAAGAGAATGTAACATAATATTCACTAACTATAGCTAACTGTCGAGCGAGTTTCACTGTATTTACAAATTAATAACTAAACACTGGGGGTTTTGCGTTAGGCTGACCACCTAACCGCTTCGAACTACAGAGACCTCAGTGAGGAAAAATTATATTGGCACTGTATTGTAGTTCTTGGCTCTATGGAGGTGATCGTGAAACTGAGTTTAGTTTAGTTAGATAAGTAAAATTTATGAACTAAGTCAAATAAATCCATATAAGGAAACTAGGTTATTCAATTATTTAATTATTATACTGATAATCCTAAACTCTGGTGTGTGTGTCAGGGGGGTGTTAAAAAACATATTACCTGACTTCATTCGCCCAGTCCCTGAAACAACAATCTTATTCATAAGGTAGACTGTTTCGTTAATAATGCAATTACTATATTTATAAAGAATCTTAAAAAAATCAGCTTTTTGGATTAAAAATAAATAAACATTAAAGTCAACAACAATATCTTAACCTTTAAAAAAATTGCTATTCATCACAGACAAAAATGTTGCCTCAAACGCGATTCCTGACACTCTGTAAACGCAAGTCATTTCTCATAAATGAGCAAGTGATATCGATTCCGATGACAAATTTATCAAGATCAATTTCAGAAAAGAACCTCCGATTCGCCTCTCGCTTGTCAATACAATGATTGCTCAGAGAATTATTTTTCCAGATTTATTTCTTTTTTGTTTTAAAAGACGAGCACAGCTGTCTTTTAAAGCTTTGGAGGCTATATTTATTTAGATAGAAGAAAGAAAAAAAAAGAACAAAATTCCGATGATTTATTCCTTCTCTCTGTAACACAATATCTAGAAGCAACAAGTTAAGTCCGATCTCTTAACTGTTGCCATTCCCGTGAAGACTTAGTTTAAAAAAATAAAAATCGTTTGGACATATTTTTTTTCTTTTTTGAAAGTTTTATGCAGATGGCTCTGCTGGTTTAGAGTGGCTGGCGCAGATTCAAGTATGACACAAGTGGAAGTCGGTGAAAGACGCATATAAAATTGTTCTTAGATTAAGCAGGCGCATATTAAAAACGTTCCACAAAAGAGGCTCTTTCGCAGACGACATAAATAAGAATCATCGCCGCTAAAAGCTCAAAGTACATTGTTGCACATTAAGTGAATTAGGTCAGGTATTACTTAAAATCTGTCAAAGATGGATTGAATTTGAGCTCTCATTTTGAGGTTAAGCAGCATCGAGAATTTCGCGGTTATTTTGATCTTACGCATGTTTCCCGTCAAAGAAACCCGTCATATTTGAAGTTGTAACACTTGCCGAGGTTAAGAAATTGAATACCTCAGATTCGTGGTATTAAACTTAACATACTTAATAAGGATGGGATCTAATGTTGTTTAAATACATTCACCACAAAAAATTTTTAAAAAAAATGTTAAGCACACTTTTCAAAGAATTAATGAGAATGAAATAATTGTTGGGTAAATTTTATAAATAGTTTTTATTCAGTATTTTATGATAAATGTCAAATTATATTCATAAAAATTCTAGTCTAGGCATTTATTTTTATTAAAACCGCACTATTTTAATAATTATTATCTTGTTAAAGAGATTATCTTCAATAGCTTACTTTGAGAAAAATCGGTATTTCTTTTAAGAACGCATATTAATTAAGGTTGCAATACTGTTAATCAATTTACCATCAAAGTATTCTGTGAAAAAAATCTAAAATATTGTTTGTAAGAATCTACAACGTTAATAATCAGTGATTGATAATAGTTTTTAGTGTTTACGATTTTTATCAACTTTAATCACTTTATCATCAAAGAATCTTGAATCATTCAAAAATTAAAGAATCTAAAACATAAATAATCAATAACTGGTCAGTGTTTCTCAACTAATGTGCCGCGGCACCTTAGTGTGCCACCTAATTCTTAAAGTGTACCGTAAAATTTTAGAAATGTATAAAAATTATTATGTTTTTTCATTACAGGTAAAATTTGTTTAAATCAACGAAAAGTACACTGAAAAAAAATTGTTTTAACAATTAAGTACAATATTTTTTACAGTTAAAATCTGTTTTTATCTTCGATAACTGTGCCCTTTCATAATATGAAATATTTGCCCAAGTACTAAAGGCGAAAGCGTTCAAAATTCAACAACTCTAACTCAACAATAAATGAAAGCTTCATACCAAAAATAATTCCATGTTTCTCAATACTAAATTAACATTTAAATATTAGTTTCTTTTTTCCACACTCCTCCTCTTAGAATGAAAATAACCTCTATAGTTAAATTATAAAATTCCAATATTTTTCTTTTCAGTTGTTGCCAACCTTTCTGTTTGCATTCCTTTTAACTAATTGAAAGATATTGCAACCGTTTCAAAATATGCAACCAGAATTTCTTTTCATTCTAAATCTTTTAAAAGTATTTTTTAGTGAAATAATAGCGAATTAATTATTAGGTTCAACTCTCGCGATAATTACTGTTTCCATGAAAACTTAATGAAAACTTAATGATGGTTCCGCCATTAATGATATTAATTGTGCCCATGTCAACTTCGTACTATATGCCCTGGGGAGCACGAATTGTAGGTTGAAAAATCAGTCAAAATGATATACGTCTAAATGAATGAACTACCTTCCATCCAAAAATAAATAAATAATTTTAACTACTGAAGAAAAAATTGTTATTATATAAATTAGTTTCATTTTAATCATCTGGTCGAAAAATTTATTTAGCATTCCAAAAATTTAAATTATTTTGTTCCAACATTTACGAATATTTTTCAATATTAAATGAAATCTTGTTCTTATTTTAATTAATTTTCTGTAAAGGATTTGGGATTTGTAAATATTTAATATTTTTTTCACAACTTTTCCTCTTTTACTTTTTTGTTGTCAGGGCATTTATAATTAGTCTTATTTCTAGAGTGTTTATATTTTCCTATAAATATTATTTTTTCAGATTTCAAATGCCTTTAATAACTTTAAAAAAAAGATATAATTTAACAAAAAATAAGCATACTCAAAATGATTAAAAGAGAGAAAAGAAAAAAAAAATTAAGATAATGTTATGACAAGGATCATTTTTCAGGTTTAGAATTTTATTTTAGCAAAAATTCGAATTTTATATATTTTGAGAAAAAATATTTTTATAAGGAAAATTCAGTTTTAGTTTTAAAAAAAATTTTAATAACTAAAAGTTAATATTCTTGATAAAAATATTTTTTATTCTACAAACAAAACTTAAATTAAACATGTAATTGATTGATCTGCTACTCTCTACAGTTACATTCAATTAATTCAACTAAGACTTAACAATGTACTTGGGATTCCAAAATCTATATCTGAGGTGGGGATTGAATTAGTAAACCTTTAAACTGAAGGCCAGACAATTAATTAAAATAAAATATCTAATCTAGTCTAAATATTAAAAAAAAAATTAAGATAAAGCAGTATTCTCTGATATTAAGTAGTACTGCTTTATTCTTTTAGATTTCAAAAAGCATTCTTATAAGTAAGAAAATTGTTATGTAAAGAGATAAAAGAAAATCGTAAAATAAAAAAATAACAGAGATATAAAATTTTTTTTATTAAGTAATAACGTATAAACAACCATACAATCTCATCAGAGTTAACGAAAGAAATCTTTTAACTACAGCAAAAAGTATAATTTCAAACACTGCTTTCGATATATTACATCTGTTGGCCTTACCTGAAACTGATATTGTGCCGATGTTATGAATATTCCTTAAAGAGAAAATAAAAGTGAAATATATCGAAATTAGGATTGATAGTGACTAGCATGACCGTGCTTTTGAATTTTAGAGGCTTCAGATTCTATTCACAGTCTACCATTAAATAGAGGAAGGTGGGGTGTAGCGCGTCCATTTTATAAAGGCACATTTTGTTGGGGTTAGTGATTTTACACTACGTACAGGAAGCTTGATAGCCAAAGGCATTTTTATAATCATTACATAAATTGTCTTAAAGGAGCACTTAATATAGATAATGGGTCATATTCACGAGCCGAAAAGAGGAAACCCAGAAAACTCCAAAGCACCCACTCTAACATATATGTATGAGAACATAAGCATATTGAACAAAGGAAGGTGGATAGTGCTTCTATTTTCTAAATGCTAATTTGTTGGAATAAGTAGTTTTGACACCGTGCGGATTGATACCGAGAGCGTTTGTTCTGAAAAACGCTGGTGTACCACCAGGTCACAGCGAACAGGCATAGCTCTTGAGATTTCCCTCTTGCGACACTTCCATCTATAAAAACCTTCTCGAAAAGCAATGATGCGAGGGATATTCTAGTGTCTCTCTCTCTCTTTACATCCTTTCGTTTTTAAATGTTTGATGAACCATGTAAATTAAAATGAAGTAGCTCAATATCCTTTGAAAAAGATAATTCGCGGATGAAATTACGATATATTCAAGTGCCATTAAACAAAAACTAATTTCAAATAAAAACAAAAACTCTTTTTCAAGCGAGTACAAGTATCTCCGAGTACAACATATTAATAAAAAATATTTAAAAGCAAAAATATAAACGGAACCATTTTCTTTAACAGTTGGAATCGATGTAATCAAATTAATTGTTTTTCAAATTTTTCCAGGAAATTAAAAAAAAAAAAATTGAGATAAAAATTAATTCGTTTTCTTAATAAATAAAAGTTAAATTTCAGATATTATTTTAACAATTATAATTTTTTTATAATGAAATTTTATAATTCGCACAAGTGAAAAATAAATGGCATCTAGTAGTCAGTATATTTGATTTACAGATCAAAACGGAAGCAAATAATATAAATGTTGTTTACTTCATTTATTTTCATTAATTATTTATCACACGTTTTCATAACAAGATGCATAATAAATAATGCAAAAATTAATATATTTTTTACGCGCAATATTATGAACCAAAACAAAGGCAATATCGCACCAAGTTGAATTACTTGAATGAAACACTCAAGAAAAAAATAATTTATTTTATTTACACAATAAGAGCTTTACATAATTTGTTCAATAAACAGTTTCCCCTTATGTTTCACTATAATAGAGATAATTAAAAATCATTTCTGTTGAAGTAAAAACAAAAATAAATACACCTAGGGTATTCTTTACTTCTTACATCAAAAGAATTATAACTTTCAGTTTTTCTAGTTTTCTTTTCTTGTCTAATATTATCGGGTGAAAGAACACTTTTCTTTCGTTCTTTTATTTTTTACAACGCATTTGAACAAATTGTTCTTTTTTGCATGTATACAATTGATTATAATATATATTAATTTCAAATAATAAATAATAGGGTAAATAATTAAAACATGTTATTTAATTATTAAACGACTTATTATTTAAAATTCGTGACAGTTGTAAAATAATAAAAATCGTATGCTGTCATTACAAATCTTAAAATAATATGAAGCATCAAATTGACACAAATTAATAATTAATTTTTTGAGTGAAAAATTAAGCAATTATTCATTATCACTAAAAAAGTAAACAAATCCATAGGAGTTAATGTCATACTCAATACCAGGTTCAATATACAAGTAAATAATGAGGGAAAAAAAAAGGTAAATTTTTTATAAAACAGTAAACTTCACAACACAAAATTCCTATTCAGTCTTCATTTCATTTATACTTAAATTAAATATTTACAGATATTTTCATGCTATTTTTATTTTACAATGAAAATAAATATTTTTTCTATAACTATGTTAATTCAATGCATAAAAATTCCAGTTGTAAAAAATCAAAATGGTTCACAAAATCCAAATTAGAAATTTTATGGTATTTAATGCATTCTATTATTTTATATATGAAATATTACATAAGCTGTTAGATGTTTTCAGTGTAAAATAAAAGCTGATAATAAAACTATTTTAAATAAAACTCTTGAAATTAATTTCTAGAAATTTAATTTAAACTGCTTTTGACTCAAAATCTTCTTTTAAATTGAAAATAAATATTTCAATTCAAGTTTAAAGTTCTTAATTATTTCTATAGTTATTTCCACTGAAAGAACAAGAAATAAAAAGGAAATATTGAACAATTTAAATATTTCAACAAATATATATGACAATATGAAGTCAAATTGTACGAATTATTTAAATTTAATAATACAATATCAAAAGTAATATACGCAAGTAATTCGAAATAGAATATATCAAAACATCAACTAAAATTTAAAAAAAAAGTCACAATTATTTTTTGATTGGATATTAATAACAAAACATAAAATCATTGCAAAAGCTTTAGTAGAATCATGCAAATGGCTCATACACAAGAAATGAATATTTATGAATTTTTAAGGGTATTGCGCAAGAGCCGAATTCAAAAACAGAGATAAGATTATATGATTTTCATTACGATTGTGGAATTAAAATTATTTTAAATAATTTGTGTTTATGTCGAAAATTCATATTTGTGTAGAAAATGAAAATAAATAAATGCTAAGTAACTTTTAAAATTCTTGAAGTTAAATTTTAAATTTTTTTAATTTTGAAAATTAAATAAATATTTCAACATGGATGTAAATGTACAAAATTCAAGAGAAAAAATACTTGACGTTTTAGTTCATTTTATTTATATTCGATTAAATTTAAGTAACCCATAATTTTTAATATCTATTCATAAAAAAGTTTCTCTAATAAAAAATGAAATTATCTTAGAATTATAAAGTTAATCAAAAGAATATTTAATTTAATTCAGACAATATGCTTAGAAAAATCGCAAAGAATACGAAGCATAAGATATTTATTTTCATTATTTTTTGATTTAACGTTAATTTTAATTAAAGTAAACACTTACACTTGTTCTCGGACGGAGTTACTGGAGTCCAGAATTTGATGTTCAGCAACTGAATATCCAAAATATGTTCCTTTAACACCGTGTTTATAAACAGGTATCCTGGGTTCTAGATTAAATGCATTCGTCACACATAAAAATACACATAAACAATAAAAACAACACATTAACATGTTCATGATCTTGGTACGCAAAAGACTTCTGTTAGTGAGCACATGCCGCCGGTCAGCCATACTGCGTCAGCTACAAAACCAACGCATGTGGCAAAGATTTCTCCAAAACTAAGGGTTGCAAAGAAGTGTAGTTTCCTTTTTCTTTCGTAGGATGCTTTTCGAATAAGGCGGGCGCCAATTGGCGAGCTGCTCTCTGCCTAGAATAGAAGAAACAAAACTTTTTCTTTGTTTATGGTTATCGCGCAGTTTTTCCGGCAGCACGCGTAAAAAGAATTCTTTAAGGTTCGGTCAAGTATTTGATAGCGTTTCTTTTTAATTTTTATTTATGTGTTTCGGAAATATGCGGATATCCATGTTAGGCTAATCAAGCGGAACTATACAGATGACGTCACCAAATGAAGCATTTTTCATTCATGGAAATATTATTTTATTATGCAAATATGGCACTGTAGATATTATCGTCTGCATGTGAAGAACATGTTGGTTTGAACAATCAAAAATAAAGAATTTCGAACCAAATAGGCAATCCATCATTGGAAATTTATTCAATTATGTGGTTTTGATTTTTCTTTTTCTTGTGCTGAAACGAACGTAAAGCTTTCGTAATTAAAGTATTTGAATTCGATTTATAAATTCATAATGACAAGCCTTTTCTCTCAAAATTTAATTATTTTTTTTTATAATATTTCAAAAATTGCTTTCTTATTTTAAGTTTCTAAAATATGTTTACTTAAAGTATAAATTCATGTTTTTTTCCACTAGAATACAGTTTTTTATTTCTTATTTCCGTAAACATAACTGTTTTACGGAATATATTGATAGTTTTAATTTGAAAAAAAATATTTATAGTTTTAAGCTTATCAATGGATAAATTCAAATTTTATTGCTTTTATTATGAAGAATGATGAAAGTAAATAAAAAATGATGCCCGGATGTCCTCATTCTATAATGTATTTGCTTTTAACATTCAAGGAAAATGCAGATACATTTTTTGTTTTACTTTCATATTTAATTTTATATTATATATATTTATGAGAATTTTAAAAATATTTTACTTTCATAAACTATAAATTGTTTAATATTGTTAAAAAAATATTATGCTTATATCTCTTTCTTTTTTATTAAAAACAAAGAGTTATAAACATAATATATTTTTTTTTATCGAATTATGGTATAATTGTGAATTTAAATAGCAAACAAATAGGTTATTTGTTCACAGAATTTTTTACATAATATATTCTATCAGAAATTAAAATTAATCGCTGCTCTAACAAATATAGTGAAGATATGAAGTAAATATAAATTGTTTTCGAATAATTTTATTAGAAGCTTCGCTGATTTTATAGTATAACAAAATAATTTTCTATAACTTTCTATCAGTTAAAGACTATTATACGAACAACCATGAAAAGAATTAACTTTTTGTTTCATAATAAATCATAAAAAAAAAAAACATTTATATGTAAAATTAGAATTTATATAAATATATATATTATTTTTAGTAGTATTTTACATAACAAGATAACTATTAACAAGCATTCTTGTTCATTTTTGCTATTATCACTAGAAATTATAAACTTTGACAAGAGTTGTAAATTGTATTTATTACTTAGAACAGTATATGTGTAGATGTGAGTCGACATAATTGAAAGATTATATAAGTTTTTTCTTTTTTTTTAATGGCCGAATTACTTAAAGTGAACAATACGGTATGCTTAATAATTAACAATAAATAAATTAATTTATATTGTTGTTATTAATGAACATTTTTAAATGAATAAATTTATTCGTTGAAAAAGTATACATTTATATTTAAAGAACTGACATCGAAATATTTTTAATTATATTCTATTCATTCGCTATGTTTTCTAATTGAACGCTGCATCTGCTAAGTACAGCCAATCATGTCGTAATTTTGAATTACGATTACGTAACAAGAGTGGTTGATTGGGTTTTAAGGCACAAGGTCTAAAATAAGAAAAGCTGCTCCAAAAGAAAATAAAAAAAATAATTGTTAATTTCTATAGAAACCAAAGCAACATTTAAAATCTAGACAAAAATATTAATTGATACAACTAAATTTGAAAAGGAAAAAAATGTGTGAAGTTGTATGAATATATGAATAAAAAATTTAAAATGTACATTGTAAATTAATTATTAAATAAATTATAAAAAATCAATTGATCTTAAAAGGCCAAAAAGATAGTCGTGGTGAGGTTCCTCCAGCAAATCATTCAAGGGTAAAAGATTATTATTAAAAAATGTAGAATGGTGTTGAATTTTACATGAATTTGAAATATGATAGTGTACGGTTGATCACACCTTTCACACCATAGATTTAATTCATTTAGAAACTGATGCTTATGTCTTAAACGAGTGTGTCCAATATAAAGGCAAGTTAGTCTAACATCAACACTTTGTAGCGGTAAAACTGATAATAAGATGAGGTATGAGAGGGCGATATGCAGTTTATTGGCGACCGGCATGCGCCATGATTCTTGCCAAAGAGAACGAATAAATGTTTTTATAATCTTTCTCGCGTCACAGAGCGGAACCGATGGCAAAATTGGATCCGATGCAGCTTTGGCAGCAGCATCTGCTCTCTCATTTTCATCAAGACATACATGGCTTAATATCCAACAAAGTTATTTCTATTCCCTTGCTAGCAAAGGAATCTAGTGTATTAAAAATTCTAGACACACAACAAGATAGTGCTTATAATTACAATTCAACAAAGTTTCTAGTGTACACAATGGCTGTCAGTGTACAAAATTTTCCGTGCTCTAGGGCAGCGGTTCCCAACCGCTGTTCCGCGGCACACCAGTGTGCCGTCTGAAGCATCGTGGTGTGCCCCCGGGTCTGGGTGTCACGGTGCTGTTCACCCGCTATAAATCCTCCCGTCACTCCCCCTCCCCTCCGCAGGTGTCATAGTTGGTCACGGCGCTGTGCAGTGCTATAACTCCTCCCCCTGCAAATCTTGACAAGTGTCCGCCGTGTCCCCGCCCCCATGAGACGATGGCAGACGCCTCACACAGTGTCAGAGAGACAACGGCTGCTGTGAGGAGAGAAAGTTTTTGAAAAGGAAAGAACTGAACTCTGAACAAAATCTGGAGCCAGATGAGAGCCGGAGTATCAGTGGGGATCAAAAGAAAGCAAAGATGGTTAAATTCTCTGGCGCAAAGCAATATAGCGAAAACT
The DNA here is from genome assembly GCA_026290005.1 of Latrodectus geometricus. Classification (NCBI taxonomy): domain Eukaryota; kingdom Metazoa; phylum Arthropoda; class Arachnida; order Araneae; family Theridiidae; genus Latrodectus; species Latrodectus geometricus. The sequence continues at coordinate 100,220 of JAPDSC010134285.1, forward strand.
ATATTTCAGTTGGTTTTACTTTCACTGGAGATGAACACAAACCAACTGCACTGTGCGTGGTGTGTGGTGAAAAGCTAGCTAACAGTACAAAAGCTTACTATGGTCCCATCTTACATAGCAGCTAAAAGCTTACTATGGTCCCAAGTAAACTTAAACGCCATCTCCAAACGAAACATCATTTGCTTCAAAACAAGAATGTGGACTATTTTGTTCGCCTGCGTGACAACATGGAGAAACAGGCAACTTTTATGAGAATAGCAACAAAGGTAAATGAAAGAGCTCTTAAAGCTAGCTATCAAGTTGCTGAACTTATAGCCAAGACAAAAAAGTTGCACACTGTGGCAGAGACATTAATATTTCCTGCCTGCAAAGCTATTGTAGAGGAGATGCTCGGACCTGAAGCAGCAAAGGAAATAGCCAAAGTCCCTCTCTCAAACAACACAATTTCCAGACGTATTAATGACATGTCTGCAGACATCGAAAATGTGGTTTTGGAAAAGATCCGTATCAGTGAGAAATTTGCATTGCAACTTGACGAGTCTACTGATATCAGTGGACATGCTCAACTCTTAGCTAATGTGCGTTTTGTTGATGGTGATGCAATTAGAGAAAACTTCTTTTTTTGCATGGTATTGCCAGAAAAAACAACAGGAGAAGAAATTTTTCGGGTCACATCAGAATACCTTGAACAAGGAGAACTTAAGTGGGAAAACTGCACAAGTGTCTGCACCGATGGAGCTGCAGCCATTGTCGGGCGCACCAAAGTAAGCACTTTGTAAGCAGAGTGAAGGAAAGAAATCCAGATGTGATTATTACGCATTGTTTTTTACACCGCGAGGCCCTCGTAGCCAAGACTTTACCATCATACTTAGTTCATGTGTTGGATGATGTTGTGCGCATGGTAAACATTGTAAAGTCACGACCCATGAAAAGTCGCATATTTGCAGCTTTGTGTGAGGAGATGGGAGCAAAGTATAAAACCTTGCTGTTTCATACGGAGGTCCGGTGGTTGTCGCGTGGCAAGGTTTTGGTTCGTGTGTATGAGCTGCGGAAGGAACCTAAAGTGTTTCTGACAAATGAGGGGTCAGATTACGCAAAGCAGCTTGCAAGTGATGAGTGGTGTGCAAGGCTGGTGTACCGGGCAGATATATTTCATCATCTGAATGAATTGAACACCCGAATGCAAAGCCGAAATGAAAACCTGCTTACAAGTACAGATAAAATAAATGGATTCCGTTCAAAGGTGCAACTCTGGCATCAATACGTGGAAAGTGGCAATCTTGAAATGTCACACTCACCATGCAATGGCAAGGTGTTCACACTGCTGCACTGTGTGAGATAATAGTTAAGCATTTAAAAACTCTTGAGGAGAAGTTGTTTTATTTCTCTTCAGTCTCCACTGAATGCCTTGACTGGGTTAGGGACCCTTATAGCTCAGCATCAGTTGTTGGAAAGGAAATGACTTTACAGGAGCAGGAGGAACTAATTGAACTGAGACTAAATCGTGGTTGCAAGCTAAGATTTGCTGATCTACCTTTGGACAGTTTTTGGTTGGATACTGTCAAGGAGTTCCCCCTTCTAGTAAACAAAGCCATTTTGACATTGCTCCCTTTTTCCACTACATATCTGTGTGAAATTAGCTTGCAAGCATGATTGCTATGGAAACCAAATACAGAGAGAGACTGAGAACTGTTGACGAAGAGTGATGTGTGTGTCTTTCTTCGATTCCAGCCAGAATATCAGCTTTGTGTTCAGCCATACAGGCCCAGGTTTCGCACTGAAAGTATTTTATAATTTTTCACTATTCTGTTTACTTAATATTTCATAATAAAGTAATTTATAAAATACTTTCTTTGTGCTTATTTGATTCCTATTCAAGAGAATTACTTTATTATAGTCAATATAGTTAGAGAGTTATAGTCAATTAGGCACAGAGTTATTTTTTTAACATTTTCTAATGGTGGTGTGACTCGTGATTTTTTTCCCCGCGACAAGTGTGCCTTGGCCAAAAAAGGTTGGGAAATGCTGCTCTAGGGTATAATATATAGCCGGAACTTCAGCAGTAAAAAGGGAGCAGGTCTGATAAAAAAAAAACTAAAGCTAAGAGTAGTGTTATCAGTAATCACTGCACAACCAACATGTTTTACTGTTTTAGAGCCATCAGGTGTGTGTAAAGAATACTTACTGACACCGAGGGACGCATGGAGAGGTTGAAAGATTGTAATTGGGAATGATTTTCTATATTGAACACTAAATAAATAATATTATTTGTGGAACCATACCAAGGAGGATGAGCAAATGGATCAACTGCTTCAATAAGAACATTGTATGGGTCAGAAAGCCGCAGATTTGATTTTTGAGAAAAGGTGAAATGTCATTGGACGACAAAGGTCTTTTAAGAGAGGTATTAGGAACCATGGATTATATATATATATATATATA
>JAPDSC010134285.1:102761-118444 GCA_026290005.1 Latrodectus geometricus
ATGAACTTTATATACTAAGGCTTTGTGCACTAGCTCAATTTAATTAATTGAGTGAGTCTTGAGCTAAATTCCACTACATTGACCCCCCCAGTGAGGTTCTCGAACTATAAATATCTTATTATGCCATCAAAGTATTGCAATCAAACTTCACGACCTTTCATGTTATTTGCATAGGTATTGTACTTTTAAGTCTTATTTTATTTTCATGAAGTTTCTTTAGCTATAGATGTTATTTAAAGAGTCCAATGTTCCATTATAAGTAGATTTATTTTGGGGAGTGTTTTGTAAGTTTTCATATTTTATCTTTTGACTTATTGTGTGTAAAGGATGGCTTACATTAATCGATTGATATATTTGCATTCTTATCACCAAATTTCACTGTAAAATTTCTTTGGTACGTTTTATAACTTGATACAAACAATGATAAATAGGTTGTAAACTATGAAAAACACTATCAATTCTTATGAACACATGAGTGCATACCTTCACATTTTTCGAACACACATGGTGTTTTCTTGGAGGGATTTGAACTTATCTTAGCCATTAAGTATGGTTCTTAGTATTTTGACTGTGATTCAAAATCTGTTTCCTTTAAGAAATCGAATGGTAATCTTTCGTTTTCTCAATATATCAGTTTTGCTGCAGTGGTGTCATAATTAAAACGCCGAACCATGCGTAATCCTAGGAGAGTGATGGGCAGAGATTGAGCTTTCACGGCACATGTTAGCTGCTTTTAATGTATGAGGCAACGTTCGATATATTTATTTGACTGGAGATGGTATGACGTAGTTCTGTTTCGTTTGAAGGCAATTAATTTAGAGAGTTCTTGAAAAAGCTGAGATTGAAATTGACTTCCTTGATCTGTAGCAATTATTTCCGGAACTCTGAAAGGAAACATCTAATTTTTAAGCAACGCATCAGCTGACAGCAAGTATATCATAAATTGGTATCCCTTCTACCCATTGTAGTGGATAACTATTGATAATGCTAAGGCAATATCGGATGGCCTTTTGACGATGGCCGCGGACCAATAATATCTGGATTGATCTTCGTGCTTCGTGAAGCGTCTGCTAACTTTTTAAGGACTGTGTACATGTCGGAACACTTTGGAGTTTTGACAGCCCAATTTCTAACAACTTTATTGATTGATCATGATTTGAATTTTGAAGAGAGTAATTAAGCAATAGCAATCTGGGATGTGCATGATAGTGAAGATTGTGAAATTCTAATTTCTTAAAGGCTGAGAGCTTGTAAGTCCTTTTCCTGTTTTCAAAAGCATCACAATGTATGAAGCTATCAACACCAATGACCAGGAGATTTTGAAGTTTTAGGAAGAAATCTAGAAAAGAAAGAATTTCTTTTAATTCTGTGTCCTTCTTCTGAACTGCTGCAATGGCTTCATAATCGATTTTATCTGGAATATAAATTTCACCAATTCTGGATAATGATGTTGTTTTTTCCTGAAATGATAAGCTTTTTCTGGGATATGATGGAATGCAAAGATTAATGGCCTATAATTTGTGATTCAAGTGACCTTTTATCATATACCTGAAACGTTAAACTGAGGAATATGCTGCCAAAAATCCTCTGTTATCAGGATGCGGTTTCTTTGCATTGATTTTAAACGTATGGAGGAGAAACCATGTGGTTGCTAATGTCCGTTGACATGCTGTTGCATTACATCTCCTAGTGCATTACATGAAACATCCTCCATAAGTGGGAGTTTTGCAGATAATGAGGGATGTGCAGCAGTGGCTGCTGTACGCACTTGATCTTTGCAAAATGATGAAAGGGTTCTCTGTTTCTTGTGACTATTCAATAATCCAACAATCGTTTTTCTTACTAACAATCAAATAACCATTTAAAATTGCATGTTTTTCATCTGCTTACGGAATAAACGGATAAATATCAATCATGACTAAATATCTCCAAAGTTGTTTCACAGTTTCAGATTTTTCGAATTCAGAAATGACCTTCACACGATCTTCAGTGAGCTTAATTCCATCAATTGAGACTATGTGCTCTACAAAACTAACTTCAAGTTTTTCAAAAACGCATTTGCTGATTTTGAGTGTCAAATCGTGTTAGAGAAATCTGTTGAAAACTATTCTTAGATGTTGTAAATGTGATTGTCTGTTATATGATGCCACCAGGATATCATCTATGTACATGAAGTAAAAGTTCAATCCATGTAAAATTGAATCATAAATCTTTTGAAAGTTTGTGCAGTATTTCCGAGATCTAAAATCATTACTGGAAATTCGAACAGTCCAAAAGGGTTTCAAACATCAGTTTTCTCAACATCTGATGATTCCAAAGATATTTCATGATATGTTGAATATGTGTTGCGGCCGAGGTGGTCTGGTTGGTTAGGGCTCGTTCTCGTTACCAAAGCCAGGTGTGAGTGGTTGAAGCCAGGCTTTGGGTCTTCACTGGTTTCAATGTCTAAATTGGAAGATTGAGATGGTGCTGCCATCTATGAGCCAAAAGTCGTACTTCCACCATCGAATGAAAATGCTCTATTTAAAAAAAAAAAAAAAAAAAACGGAAGACGCTCCCTTTCTGACTTTATTCGCCTAGTCTCTGTGACGGGCGGGCTTGGCGTCGCCAAGTGTCATTAACAACACAACATATGTGTTGCAACCTTGAAATTGAGGATTAAAATCATGAATGTGGGGCATTGGGTAGTGATTTGCTTGTGTAACTGCAATGAGTTTATGATAATCATAACATGGCCTTCAGTCTCCATTCTTCTTTTTTATAAGATGTAAAGGGCTAGATTAACTGCTTCTCGAAGATCTTCACATCTTGTTCGAGGATATGTTCAGATTCGGCCTTTGTTATCTTAAATTTGTCCGGTGCCAACCTCTGGACTTTTAAGGCGATTGGAAGGCTTTTTATAATTATACAATGAATGACACTATGCTTGTCTCATTCTGTTAAACTTTCTACTTTCCTTGATATAGAACATTTAAATTTCTTTCTCAGGGACCGGATATTAGGCTGAAGTTGACTGCAGTCCAAAGGTGTTAAAAACGTGTGCTGTGTAATTCAACTAATTGCCGAGTTATTCAAGTGACAAGGTTAACAAATAACTTGGTTACTTATATCCCAAACCATGCTATACTAGCAGAGGGACAGTAGGAATATGTAATAAGCCTGGATATTAACAGCACTGTTGTCTGATCAAAGTAGACAAAAATGATCCAATCGAATCATAACCCTAAATTCTCAAAAAACAAGTACCATATTACAGAAATAAATGGACCATATTCCAAAATATCCCCCAAAGCACATAATAATTAACTTTAGTGTAAAAATAGAAACTACTATCGGGTTATTATGTATTTTAAATATCCAAATTAAATGTTTTGTATTGTGACTGGAACATAATGCTTCTTTTTTTCTTGTGTTTGTTAGGGTGAATAGACTAGTAAGAAATTTTCATCGAATGATATTTGTACGTAATTTTATTTACTGCTTAATAATCTTTATAAGTGGGCTAGATCCTTAAAAAGAAAATAAAAATGGATCCTTTTATATCGAAAATTTAGTTTAATTCATGAATTATTTAAAAAAAGTTTGAAACTAATTCGTTTAGAATTAAGCACACTAATTCATTTACCTACATATATCAAACACCTTTGCAATAAATAATAAGGGTGCTATAAGAATGACATAGAGTGACCATGGATTTATACATTAATTAACAGACTCAGTCCACCTTTTAACAAATATTTCAAAACCTTAAGCTATGGTCTGGTGAAGAGGGTAATACCTGAGCTACAGCACTCCTTTCTCTATTCTTTTATTGATCGAACATCTGATCTAAAAATATAGTTAAAAATTAAATATTTAACTATGCAGATTCTGTAAAATAACATTTTTGTTAGAGTGTACTGATGCATAAATTAAAAATACTAAAAATAAATTCGCTTTTAAATTAAAATAGAAATAATACAACATTGACTAGAATTTCAAAGTAAGAAATATCAACAATCTCACTTTCTAATATTTAATTTGGAACATGCATAGGATCTCTCAACTCAACAATTTTCTGCAGAGTCAGATATCGAACCCATTGTCTTTCGGATACCAAACGTATTTATCCTATCAAATTAAAGACGCCTTTATTATAATAATTATTATAATTATGGAAACAATTTGAAATCATGTAGAAAATGTTTCTCCAATTGACCTTTTCTAAAAATTTAAAAAAAAAAAAAAAAAAAAATTGATTAATAATAAATAAAATCAATAATAAAAATTTTAGGCTTGAAAAATTAGAAAATTTGAATTAAAAGACATTCAAAACGGATTTTTTCATTCATTCGGAAGATGAGCTATAGTAATCATCATTTGTGTGTGCATATTTTTCTGGAATTCTTTTTTCATTTTCTCTTTCTTTTTTAATTACTAAATCCAAACACAATGAACGGTAAATTAAAATGAAAAGCATGATATGATCTGGAAAAAATTCTCTGAATTTTTACACTTAATTATTATACCCCTTAAAATTTCAATAAATTTTTTAAAGTTTTAGTGCTGCCTTCTATTAGGAATAAATGAAACATGCATTTTCTCTATGATCGATAATCGTTGATAACTTCTGAAATCATCCACAACTATTGGTTAGTTCTACTTCATGAGCCACAATATATATTCGTAATTCATGACATTTTAAATATTTAAGTATATACAATGTACACATGTGAAAAACAAGATTCATTTGTATTATAAATATAATTAAAATAAGAACCAGTTTTATTATTTTATTAATCTTGTGACTTTAACAGTTAAAATTCCATTATAGAAAATTTAACATTTTTTACCCAATGTGTAATAGCTTATTAATAATAATTGAAAAGAATGACAATAAAACAGCAAACAAATAGCATTTTTTAGAACAATTTTAAAGCATTTTCACAAAAAATTGTTAGTGAAAATTTTGGGTAGAAATCGTTATAAACCTTTTACAACCATTTTACTATCATTATTACCTAGTGATGATTATTAAACTATTAATATATACATTACATACGCTAGATATAGGCCACTTATATATTTATAACTTATTCAATAAAAATATTAATTTTCATATTCTAGAATATTTTGAACTATTTATAAATGAGCAATATGTTTTGATTGACAACATTTTTATACATTTTGAAAACAAGCATTTTAATATGTTACTCCAAATATTTCTAAATTTAAATTGTCATTAATGAGTTCTATAATTTAACTTTTCACTTTCATTTTCCTGCGCATATCTTTTTTCTTTTAAAGTTGCATTTATGAAAGAAATAGTAGATGGCACCACTATTTTTTCAGTTGTTCCAATAGGGAGAAAAGACGGCTATTTTTTTTTCTATTCTACTGACTTATAAAATTGATCTAGGAAAAAAATCAGCTTCTTATTTATTGTATAGATTCAAAATAATGGAAGGAAGATTGGAACATCTTTGGAAATGGCTTTGAACATAAAGCGTTCAGAGTTCCTAGCAGAAAATTCTTAACTTATATATCTGTTATCCAAGTAAGAATTGAATAGAATCGAGTCTAAATGGGAGATACTGGTAAATCATTCGATGCATTTTTAGAATTTATCAATTATAGTGACTTAGAATTTATCAATTACAGTCATACCATTTTTTTCGCAACTAATAATGAAATGTTCTTCCCATAAAAAGTTTGCTTCCGTGACAAATAAAAACTTTCAGCAGAGAGATAAATATATGACTCACGAAGTCAATCATTATCTTGTTGAAACATGTCTCCAAGGGGACTTTAAAGATAGAGCAAATCCATGCACATTAATACTCCAAAAATGTTACAGCAACTTTCCATAATTGTCAGTTGTATGAATAAAAGGTGATTGATAAATAAACACAGTGACACGCAATATCACTCCAAATGAAGAACTGTGTATTCATGATGAATAAAATTTGGCAACATTCATTCTTCTTAAGACTAAACAATGACGTGTCTGTCATAACGTTGCTCTAAATCCTAAATTCTGTAAGTTTACAAAAACGGAATTTGAAAGTAATTCTGTAATTAAATATGTTTGTTCGAAGAATAAAAGAAGACAATTCGTTACAAAATTTTAAAAGCGGTCTTATTGCATATATTTAGAGAAAGTATGTTTTTGAGGAATTCTACAGGTGGCTTAATGCATATTTTCCAATGATATTGTTTTGTTAAACTTTCACAGAATAAGCGAGAATTTTCAATTGTAATCATCAAAACTTATAAAAATAATCAGCTATTCAATTCCTACTGTTAGTTCACTCTATACATCTCGTTCTATGTCTACGATCTTATTCAAATTTTCAGTTGCTAATAAAATACTTTTTATTCATCCACTCAGATTTAGATATTTTTTTTAAACTTGTAGTGGATGGCACTTGATGTTCATACAGTTTTTTAAAATAGTAATTCAATAAATTTAATTAATTAATTTTAGTTTTATATGAGTGAAAAATACACTGGTTGTGTAGTGGCGCCATCTGTGGACATTAATAGTTACTTTTCTATCTTTACATTTCTTACATTCTTAAATTTACTTATTTTTATTATTTAGTAAATGAGTTTATTATATCCTTTGGAAGCTCAAATTTGTGGTTTTGAAATAAATTAGTGAGAGAGATGGAACGAGTGTATGTGAAAAAGTGAGAGAAAATTTTTTTCTAATTAAAGAAAAAAATGAATAAAAATTATTTATAAAGTACTTTCTATAATATAGGGAAATGAAAAATTTGTCTTGCAATGGCAAAAACGGTCGAGGGTCGACGTAGACTCTTCATGTTTTCGGTTCAAATCCCGTCGAATCATAAAAATAATCGAAGCAACAATCAAACTATATTAAAGATATGGACCCTTATTTCCCAAACAGACAATACGAAATTTAATAAAATTCAATTGAAATAAAATTTTTCTTTGTTGACCTAAGTAGCACACACACACACACGCACAATTGACCTAAGAATTTTTTTATATATTACTTGCTTGAAATTAGTTTCTTCATTAAATAAGGTTATTTGAAGTAATGTAAAAAGAAGATATCTTGGTATCAAATCTTGTGTTAAGGATGCCGCGTAATCCATCATGGTAATTTATGAGTTTGGTGACATTTTTGGTGGATTTCCTTTTTTCATCTGGCAACCTGGTTCTTATGATGTCATAGAGATGATGAATAGTATGAATTATGAACAAAATTTTATTTTGGCAATCCTAGTGCTTACGTCATCGCTAATAAATTTAGAACATTTTGTTCATTTTCATATTTTAAATAATATTTTTATATTTTCGTTTTTTAAAATCTTAATATTCCAAATATATTTACGCTTTTTATTAATCAGATTTAAAATTATTACTTATTTGTATAAGATTTTTTTTCAGTAATTTATTACGTCACATTTAAGTCATCTTTTCAACATTGTCTCATTATACGATTCGATTATACGGCATTTCTGTGGCAATATAGGAAATTGTCTTATGTTTTCATGTCAGCAAGATAAATGGTCACTAAGCTATTGTAAAAAAATGGAGGGCACTCACGTATATTTTCTGATGTTGTTATATTTTGGAAACAGGGCCGTGGTGGTCGTTCTAACATGCGCAAAGTAGAGTGTTATATACCCACCCAGGCGAAGTTCCGTCGTGTTCTCTAATTTGTAAAATCGGCGGTGTTAGCAATATCATCCAAATGAAATGATACTTTTGTTGGTAGCAGACCAATTCTGCAATTCTTTTGCTCGATGCTTGGTTCTTAATTACGAGGATACACTCACTTTCGAGATTACTATGACTTGCCAAGTGTTTGCACCACTGTATAAGATACATTCATTATCGTAATTTTTAGTTTCACTATATCAGCGTTTCCCAACCTTTTTTGGCCAAGGCACACTTGTCGCGGGGGAAAAAAATCACGAGGCACACCAACATTAGAAAATGTTAAAAAATTAACTCTGTGCCTATATTGACTATAATAAAGTAATTCTCTTGAATAGGAATCAAATAAGCACAAAGAAAGTATTTTATAATTACTTTATTATGAAATATTAAGTAAACAGAATAGTGAAAAATTATAAAATACTTTCAGTGCAAAACCTGGGCCTGTTTGGCTGAACACAAAGCTGATATTCTGGCTGGAATCGAAGAAAGACACACACGTAGCTCTTCGTCAACAGTTCTCAGTCTCTCTCTGTATTTGGTTTTCATAGCAATCATGCTTGAAAAGCTAATCTCACACAGATATGTAGTGGAAAAAGGGAGCAATGTCAAAATAGCTTTGTTTGCCATAAGGGGGAACTCCTTGGCAGTTTCCAATCAAAAACTATCCAAAGGTAGATCAGCAAATCTTAGCTTGCAACCACGATTTTGTCTCAGTTCAATTAGTTCCTCCTGCTCCTGTAAAGTCATTTCTTTTCCAACAACTGATGCTGAGCTATAAGGGTCCCTAACCCAGTCAAGGCATTCAGTGGAGTCTGAAGAGAAATAAAATGACAACTTCTCCTCAAGAGTTTTCAAATGCTTAACTATTATCTCACACAGTGCAGCAGTGCGAACACCTTGCCATTGGATGGTGAGTGTGAACATTTCAAGACTGCCACTTTCCACGTGTTGATGCCAGAGTTGCACCTTTGAGCGGGTACCATTTATTTTATCTGTACTTGTAAGCAGGTTTTCATTTCGGCCTTGCATTCAGGTGTTCAATTCATTCAGATGATGAAATATATCTGCCAGGTATGCCAGCCTCGCACACCACTCATCACTTGAAAGATGCTTTGCGTAATCTGACCCCTCATTTGTCAGAAACACTTTAAGTTCCTCCCGCAGCTCATACACACGAACCAAGACCTTGCCACGTGACAACCACCGGACCTCCGTATGAAACAGCAAGGTTTTATGCTTTGCTCCCATCTCCTCACACAAAGCTGCGACTTTTCATGGGTCATGACTTTATAATGCGCACAACATCATCCAACACATGAACTAAGGCTGATGGTAAAGTCTTGGCTACAAGGGCCTCACGGCACACCACGGTGCTTCAGACGGCAAACTGGTGTGCCGCGGAACAGCGGTTGGGAACCGCTGCACTATATTGCAGAAAAACTTTATAAATAATTTTCATTTATTTTTTTTAAATTAGAAAATTCTCTTTTTCTCTCTCGTAGACACTTTCATATCATTCTTTTTAATTTACTTCAAAATTACAAGGTTGAGTTTCCAAAAGAAGTAATAAACTCACATGCAAAAAAATAATAAATAAATTTAAGAATGTAAGAAATATATAAAATAGAAAAGTTACAGTTGATGCTAACAGAAGGTACCACTAAACTATAGTGTATTTTCTTATATTTAAAACTGAAATTAATTAATGAAATTGAATTAATATTAATACTTGAAAAAACTATATTAAAATCAAGAGTCATCCACTAAAATTTAAAAAAAAGTATTTGAATTTGAGTGGTCATACGTCATAATTGTGAAAATTATTAAAAATGTAAAAATTAACTTTAATAAATTATCAACTTATAATGAAAAGTGAAAACTGGAAGTGTCTTGTAATCATATATGGCCATACCTTCCCATTGTTATTACTGAAAATGAGTAGAACTTTTGGATGTGCTGTTGTTCCACAAGTATACTTTCCTGTACGTAGTCCTGAATGTCCTGTCGTAATCCTGAGTGTGAGTCCTCTCTTCGGTGGAAGCTGGGGTCTTCGTAATTTAAAAGCAAGGACCAAACAAAAGACTCCCGATTACTTGGCATGCCACTCCCAGAGATATCATTTCATTTGGAGGACATTGTGACCACGACATATTTAACATGCCCCAGCAGCCTTTAGTGAACACGATGGGTCTTTGATTAAGCCGGGATTCGAACTTTAATGTTCGGGTTTCAATTGAGTTATCATTACCTTTGGGTAACGAGAAGGACATCCTAACCAACCAGGCCACTGCAGCCTCAGAGACGGCAGCGTGTGTTCAGAAAGAGCACCTCTATAATTATAATGCAGTGTATAGGTTTCTTAATTTATATATTTTTTAATAAATATTATGTTAGTCACAGGCGCCGATTAATTGTTTTTGCACATTTTTGAATTTCGTCAACTTTTTGATGGATTTTTCTCTTTCTCTATCAATTTACATTTTTATTACGTCAGGGAAGACCGAAATACTCAGGAATTAAAAAATAAGAAGCCATTTTGGCAACACTATCTTATATATTATCACAGTACATTTTAAACCGCTTTGTTTTAACAAAACATTTTCTTTTCACTTCTTGAGAGGATAATTCAATTGAATTTTCTTTCTTTCTTTTTTCTATTAAATCCTAATGTTTCTTAATATTATTTATGTTTTTATTGTTTATCAGATGGATTTACTCAGTTAGAAATTGTGACACAACAATCAGACATAGAAAATGTCACTATATTGGGGGGAAAAAAAACCTTTATAAATAATTTTCATTCATTTTTTTAAATTAGAAAAATTCCTTTTTTCACTCTCTCTCTCACACATACACACTCTCCATCTATCTCCCTCATTTATTTCAAGAACACAAAGTTGAATTTTCAAAGGAAGTAATAAATTCATTTATAAGATACTAAAAATAATTCTAAGAGTATAAGAAATATAAAGATGGAGATAGTAATTGTTGATGCCAACAGATGGCACCACTACACAATTGTGTATTTTTGTCCCACATAAAAATAAAATTGATTAATTAAATTTAAGTAATGAATTAATATTGGAAAAATTCATATTTACATCAAGTGTCATCTATTATTAGTTTAAAAAATTATTTGAACTTGAGTGAATGAATAAAAAATATTTATAAAAGTTGAACAAAATATATATAGAGTGGGAATTAATAGTAGGAATTGAAAAAGTGTCTTTTCCAAACTTTTGGATGGGACTATTGCAGGTTTTCATGGATTCTTATGTATCATGGACCAATTAAAAAGTAATACTAAATTCAAACATATTTTCAATGTAAGAAAAGATAACTCGCGAGCGCGTCACACAATACATGTTTATCAGACTTATCTGCAATCGTTAGGTAATTACACTGATACAGAATTATCTAAACCTTCTTTCGCTTTCATTTTTAGTCAAATATTATGTATTGGATATTTCCAAATTAAAATATTAAATTTTTTGAATGATTTATATTTTCAGTATACGAAAATATCTATTAATGAATATTGAATTAATTAAAATAATTCATTTGGCTATGAGTTCGTTATTCAAATAGTTATAGGTTCTCAATTTATTTTCCTTTCATTAGCAAATTTTTATCATAAATTTGAATAACAAAATTTATTATTTGCTTAAGTTTAAGTAGTTTAAAAAATGATTATATATATATTTCGACAATGCATTAAAAATTTAATTTTTTATTAAGATAGTATAAACTTTGAAATAAGGAATTAAATTCATATATAACTAATGAAAATTGCAGGAAGTACTAAATTAAACTGTTATTGTAAAAATGTTTCTTTATCCATATACGTTGCTCCCTTATATTTGATTTAAATGTATCCCAAGATTTCAATAAAATATAAAATATTCGGATGTAATATAGCAGAGGTAGGGAACCTTTTTACCATTAGAGGCCACATTTAAATTAGGCAGCAATAAGAGAGGCCGCATAAGCTGATTGACCTAAGAAAGTGACTTTTGTGAAATTATTATAGTTTTTCTATAGATTCAACAATTTATTGCATTATATAGAAAAAATAAAATATAATACTAGAACATTTTAAATATAATATAAAATAATATAAAAATATTATACAAAAATACAATAAAAAATAATTTTTTTATTCACTAAGTTAGTGACTTATTTCGCTTTGTTTTTTGTTTGACAGTAATTGTATATTTGGATCAAGCTTCGTAACACACAGCTTTAATTGATCCTCTAAATGTGCATCTGTAATTTGCGCTCTTAAATTTGTTTTTATTTTTGACATGAAAGATAATGTTGTCTCGCAACAGTAGGTACTTCCGAAACAGGAAAGTAAATGGCGAGCATGTTCTCGAAGGCATGGATATTCAATAGCATTTTTCCTGATTTCTATGGGATCCTTTTTAGCGTTAAAAAGGGATTTGATGATACTATCTTCACCTAAATCAATTAACTCCATTTGTAGTTCTGCAGGAGCCTCGGATATATCTATTAAATGTGGTTCAAATGCCAGTTTCATAGCAGGAGCGTGCTCGTCAAAATCAGAAAATCTATTAGTACACTCTTCTATTAAAGAATCCAAGACACTTACATATTCATCGAATATTTTATTTTCACAATTCTGCACATTTAACATTTTAGCTAGCTCCGGGAAGTGTTGTGCAGATATTTTCTATCAAAGCAATGTTTTGAAAAATGTTAATTTTTTTTTCTAAACGCTTGGATCTTTTGCCACATTTCATAAACATACCTCGTTTCATCTTGCAGGCAAATATTTAAATTGTTTTATTTTGTCAGCATGTCAGACAAAAATGCAAGGTTTCTGAGAAATACTTCATCTGATAGATCACATTGTTTTCCTTCTTCTTGTTAAAAGTTTAAAATTAGTCGTCGTAAAGACAAAACTTTTATCAAAACCTGATAAGCCAGCGAACCTTGCAGTAGTATGGTAGGTCAACACTATACGTTTCCTCATCTAAAGAGAGCATCTGCCGAAATTCACGATGATTCATTGCATTTTCGCGAATATAGTTGACAATGGCAATGGTTCTATCCAGAATGTCTTGCAAAATGGAAGATTTTGCGCAAAGATTTTGCTGATGCAAAATGCATTGAAATGATATCAATTTTTTCAAGTTTAAGTTTTCCTTTTTTAACAAAACAACGAATCCTTCTTTTTTGCCTCTCATGGAAGGTGCGCCATCGGTGCAGACATTGACTAAATTACTGACATTCAATTGTAATTTATTACATACTTCTTTGAAGTTTTCGAAAATATTGGCTCCACGAGTTCTTCCAGTTAGTGTACCCAACGCAATTAGTTCTTCGTAACATTGAAAATCTTTAATTATAGCACGAATAAAATATAAAACTTGTGCCGAATCTGTTTTTTCAGTGCTTTCATCTAAAGCAATTGAAAAATAAACATCTTCATTTTGTATAATTGTATGAAGTTGCTCTGTTACATTTTGCGCTAATTCGTGCTGTCGATCTGTTACAGTTCTCCTTGAAAGAGGTAATTGTTTGTATTTGTCAACATTTCTCGGATCTAACATACTCACTGCTTCAACAATACATTCTTTAATTATTTTAATGTCACTAAATGGTTTGCCCCTTTTTCCAAGTATATGTGCTATTTTATACGTAACAGCAACTGCAGCGGAATTTTGATTTACAAAGGCACTAAAAGATGCCTTCTGATGATGCTTCTCATTTTTCAACTTTTGAAGTGCAGCTTTTCGTGATTCGCCGTCTATATCGAAATATTTATGTTCTTTATGAGTCAAATAGTGTTTATTTGCATTCGCCTTTTTTAAAGTATTTAAAACTTTAATACTTTAAAAAAGGCGCAAACACATCATTTTATCTTTCTCAGCAGTAAAGAAAAAATCTAACTCCCATTCTACAATAAATGTTCTGTTTTAATCACCTAATTTTCTTCTCTTACTATTTGACATGATGGATAAAAAAACGAATATCAAATAATATCTTTAACAAAGTGTATACTTTCTAGAAATACAATAAAACCGTGTAACTGTTATAAGCACGCACTGTTAACTACAGTTTGCTGAAGTTCGCAACAGGGAAGCGTTGAGAGATGCGAGTCATAGAAGCCAAAGCAAGGTCTGACACTCAAATTGGAGATCTGAAACCGAGTTTTGTTTACTTTTTAGACAAGGTAGTTGGCGCTGCTAGCGCTAATTTAAATTTTTTTTGCAAAGACAATCAGCTGACTAATGAATTGCTCTGTGTAATCGATGATAAAACCAATCAATATCGATGTAAACATATTGTCTGCTAGTATGTGGTTGCTTTGTGTGACAAATTTTGTAAATAGTATTTTGTTATTTTAATTTATTTTCAAATAAATATTAAATAGAACGTTATTCGTTTCTTTTAGATATGTAAATTACATAAACATTGTGGAATTTTCAGTAAAGTGAAAAATTATTCATTTAGATATAAAACCAACATTTCGGCAATACTCTGAAAAAAGCATAATTGATCCTGCACTTGAAGAACTGGTCCTGCACCGGGTATTATGGAAAGGGGCGGTATTGGATATTAATCTCGCACTAATCTAGTACACATTGGGGGTACTTTAAACAGCCAGCTCTATCTCTCCAAAGTGTTGGAGGAGCCAGTTAACCTTCTTTACATTCAAGGCTTGCCCACAGTTATATTTAAATAGGATGATGTGCGACCACACGTGGCACACGTTGTCCAAGGGGTCTTCGTCAATCATCGGATTGAATTGCTTCTTTAGCTGGCTTGCTCTCCGGATTTTTTTCGACAGAAAACATGTGGTTCATGGTTCTTCAACGACTGACCCAGATTATACCCCAGCTGCCCCACCATATCAACTTTCGCAACGTGTGGAAGTTTCATTTTCTGCTTTACCACAAGAAGACATCAGATGCAAAGACTGTTTGAATCCATGCCGAGGCGGGTGGCAGCGACAATCTCCAGCAATGGCGGGTATTGTGGCTACTGATTTCAGCAGGAACCACACTTCAAAGAAATCTATAAATTTAATCATTTGATACTTGGTCAACATGTTATCTATAAATAAATTTTAATGTGGTATCTCTTGTCTTTCTTGGTGTTGCAATTTGGTTGGGTCTCAGTGTAAATGAAACTACTATTATAAGAATGTTTCTTTCTTACATTTGGTTAAAATGTAACACAAGTTTTTGACAAAATATGAAATCTTTCCATATAATATAGAATGTGCGTACAATATTGATATTGGCATTTGTATTCCATTTGAAGGAAATTGTATATTGTGTATGAAATTAACGATGTTTAATTAAAGTTAAGAATGAAATTAGTAATTAAAAACAAAGGGTTTGGTAAAAATTAAAGCAATCCAGGTTCAAAAAGATATATTGTATTTTAAAGGATTTATCTGAATTTACTTAATTTTAAAGGATTTACCTTAATTTATTTGATTCTTAATTTACCTAAATTAATTAATAAATTAAATTTGGAATAATTCAATCAATAGTTTTTGAATGACATTCTTTTAAGATTAAGATTATGTTTCATTGTGAAGTCGGATTGTTTTACCTTTATAATAACTAAAATTACCTATTTGTTGAGAAATTTTTTATCCATTTGTTGGATGAAATTGGAAATAATATAATAATAAGCTTAAGAATGGTTTAAAGACACAAAATTGTCTACTTATGATAACAGTTCGTGAAAAACTCTAGTCTATATATATGCTTGATTAGCATGCAGATATTCTATGCATCAAAAAGTGATAATCATAAAGGATGTTGAACATCTCTTAAAAAATGATAACGGATGTTAAGTTGGATAATTTTGAAACTATTCACATTCACATTATTTGTTCTTTTAAATTTATGTTTAAAAGAGTATTTATGTTTCATAAAATAAAAATATTTTATATTTATATTTTATAAATTTATATTTTTTTATATTTTATTAACTTATTTTATATTTTATTAACTTATTTTATA
>JAPDSC010134291.1:0-10101 GCA_026290005.1 Latrodectus geometricus
ACAATTATAAATTGAATACATACTTATAAGAAGAAATTGAGTGCAATTGTTTTGTAAATGTTATTTATTATAGGAATTATAGTTTTATTTTCAGAAACAGAAATTGCTTAATTTGTCTATTTCGAAAAATTGGGCCAGATTTATACTGAATTATTATAATCATCATTTAATATTATCAATGAATTATTATTAAACATTGACGGAATCTTCAATCTTAAATTGGTCTATATTGAAAGAGAAACTTCGGTGAGCATTTAAGTCGTATTAAAAATACTCATAAATTTTAGAAAATAATGAACGAAAGTGAGTTTTCAGGTTGAATCGATGAGTTATTCATCGATATAATCCTGTTATTATCCATTGCACAATAATACACCGCATGGTCACGGGATACAGTAATTGACTCGTGATTCAAATGACATTAATTTGTGATACGTTTCCATTGTCAAGGTTAAAATTGTGGGAGAAATGTCTGAAAGACAGACCTCTTCATTCCAATTGTAGTTGCAAAACTATAAAGCAAAATCACGCGCAATTTTGCGATGAATTGTTCCTCGTGATCATTCATTTATAACAAGTGATCAGAAATGTTACATACGGATTCAAAAGGAACCTCCAGTCGTTAACCTGTTATCAAATTCAAGTTCAGCTCAGAAACCTGTTATCATTTCTTGTACAGATGAGAGCGGTTACCATGTATAGCTACTTAATTATTAATGAAGCACTTGATATCTATTTAATTAGATTAAATGATATAAAAAAATTTTTATAAAAAAATGTCCTTCGTACAATTAAAAAAAAACCCTTTTTGTTGAAATAGACACGTAAGTTCAGCAAATAAATTATTATTTATTTTTTCTAAGAGCTACAGCTTATTGATTTCAAAATATACAAAAATAGAAATTTTATGAAGTATTTAAAGAAATGCTGACATTTATTTTGACAAAAATATAAAATTTAAAATACATGAAATATGTATTTTAAATTTTATGAAATATAAAATGATGATGATAATATCATTTTATATTTCATAAAATTAATATGAAATATAAAATATAAATCTCTTTTAAGCAGTTTGTTTCGAGTTTCAATAGTTAAATGATAACTTTTAATAAAGAATTTAAAACTATTATTGCCAATATATAATATTTGAAATTCTTTTTACTTAAGTTTTTGAAAAATTGATTAATATTAAGCATGTGTTGAGAGCGTCAGGTTTATCTAACTCGCTTAAGATTTTAAATAAATATTTTTTGGTATACAACTGTATGAAAAAGATTTGACTGTGATTAAACTGGATATTCGAAAATATTTTTCGAAAATTAATTTTAATCATTTAAGATATATTGAGCATTTAGTAGTAAAAGAAGGAAATTTCTCTAGGGCTGACTGGAATTCTGCTCTATATATCTAAGATCTATGTCTATAGCATATCAAGGTTAAAAAATTTTTCTTTTCCTATATTTTTACAATACCTTTATTCTATTTAAAAATAATATTATTTCTCTAATTACAAAGTGAAAAATGATTAATTATGAACACAACATAAATCAATCATTTGACCTTCCAATTATCAATTCAACATGAATTAATTACGACCTTCCAATTATGCACGTTATTAAAGGAATTCCGTAAATGAGGATATTTCTTCAAGAAAAATTATCGCTAACTAAAAGACAATATTTAAATTAAAAAATAAATTTAGTAATTTTATTTAAGTAATAAGTTTTATGATGTCCAATTTCATTCATCATATATATATATATATATATATATATATATATATATATATATATATATATATATTTATGTCTAGATATTAAAGCAAAATTAGAAATATTATATGTACTTTTAATAAGCATATAAATTTTTAATTAAATAAAATATAGGTTTATCATTCCTCTCAGCGTAAAGAAATCTGAAACAGAATTACCAAATATATAATTGAAATTTTTTTACCCTTAAAACAAACATTAAAAGGGAAACATCTTATATTGATACATTTTAATAGACAGTACGAAATAAAAAATGGAATATAGTAACCAACATAGTCAACTTCATCAGGAATTATTGACTAAATTGGAAACAGCCAAGGGCGGAAGTCTAAACTAAGCCATTACCCAAGAACCTTACCAAATCATAAATAAAACAGAAAAATATATACAAGACCAAAATATAAAATTTAAGATTAACAATGAGTATATAAATACAAAGAAAATGCCAAGTGTTGCCAAAGTAACATAAATAATTATTTTACTTCTTGAAATTTTTTTAATTAAAATTTTTTTAACCCTTAATTCTAAATTTTTTGTGTGTGTTGTGACATTTTCGAGGCTTGGGCGATCCTTCTGTAGTTTGTAAGCTAGCTAAATAGTGTTCAATGAATTTTGTGATGTTTTTGTGATATAATGCCTTAGTTTAGATTATCAATCTATTGCATAAAGGCCATACTTTGTATTGATTTAGTCAGCATTCCTTGATGAAGCTATCTATATTGGTTTATCTATTCCATTTTTATATTTCGTTCTATTTATTAAATTGTGAAATTGAATTAATTTTAAATTTTGATACTTTATTTGATTTGTCTAGATAGAAGGTTAGATGTTCTCTAAAAAAATAATGTCACTTATACATACATACATACATACATACATACATACATATATATATATATATATATATATATATATATATATATATATATATAAGAATTACATTCTTCCATTGTCTAATGGCTTGACTTTGTATAACATTCCTTAACTTTCATGCAGAATAAAATTTTAAAAGCAAATATGAGCGTAAATTGAGAAAACTTTTGATTTTAGAAGCCTAGATTAATTTGAAAACTTAAATTTTCGTTATGAAAAAAATACCTATGAGAGGAAAATGTATACAAGGATAAGTTCTGCAAATCTAAATATAAAGGAAAAAAGCATTTTTCATCATTGTATTTGGTATTTTATTCGATAATTTTATCCGCACATTAAGTTGATATAGTTTTCTTGAAGTTTCCAAAAGCTCTTCAGACATCTTTTCTGATAAAATAAAAACTACGAATAGTAGGAAAATATTTATAATAAATTCCTTTATAATGTGAAATAGTTATTGCTTAATAAAACCACTACGAGTCAATTCAATTATAATCAGGAATGTTATAAAAAATAATCAAATGAGCCAATGAACCGTGAAATGAACTCATAAATATCGTTAAAAAAGAAATTATTATCCTTCTTTTTATTGGTGATATTTGTGTTAGATATAAAAATTATGCGTTCAAAAGCATTAGAAGAGAAATAACAGTTTTGAAGTCCCAGCAAAAATCAAGGTTTGGTAATATAAAATAATTTGCATAATGCAGAAAAGGTCAGTGATTGACACCTCTGCCTGCTTTAATAAAGTTGAAGAAGTCCAAATGATCTGTATTAAGGCAAAAGATAATCTTTAATGGCTTTATTGACAAATCTGCGCAAGATGTCGACAAAAAAAGTAATTGATTTCACTTCAATTCATAAAATGCTGCTGTGAGTTAATTGGTTAGGGCATCGTTTGTCTACAAAGAAAAAAAATGATTTCTTTACTTTAACAAAAAGGTGCTGTGACCTGGTTGGTTAGGCCGTTGTTCTTATTACTGAATGGTAGTGAGTTCGAACCCCAATTTACTCGAAGATCCATCGTGTTCTCTATTAGCTACTGAGTTACGTTAAATAGGTTGTAGTTGCAATGCTGTCCATGCCAAATATTGACTCTAAGGTTTCAGGCCAAGTGTCTTCTGATTGGTCCCAAAATTACGAAGACTTCCTCGGGGCTGTTCCTCCTAACTAGTAGTACTCAGCTCTGGGATATGTACAGGGAATTATACTGACGCAACAGCAATTACAGATCGCAGAGTTTGGCCACTAGTAACTAGTCCTCATTCTTACTAGTATTTTCCTTTAAGGGAATAAATGGTCAAATTATAAGCTAGTGTTCACAAGACAGGAATCACGGTTCAGTTTGTAGTGTCATTCTTTTATTAATCACCTTAAATGGACAGAAAACTTAATACAATCTAGCAATTCTTTGAGAAAGAAATATCTTTAAAGCCATGATTCTCTGTATTTGAATGATATATGAAATAATTTGTCCTATACAACTAAATATATTTTCGAAAAATTTAGTTTGACATAAACTAGCTGAATAACTAACTTTTTATGAATCTTTCTCAAAATTTATTTATACAAATGATAACGCATATCTTCTTAGAGTTGTATCTGTCCACTATTGACTGAATCTAAAAAATTCTATTAAAAGATTTGGATTGAATTTTTTTGAATGAAAGAATTTTTTGTGCAAAATTCATACATTTGGTAATTTGTCATGTACTACTTTTAGTCTTTCATTTTTAGTAATAATTATTACCAAAGATCTGAATATTATTTAATGGTATATGCACACTTCTTAGAAAAATTCTCGAGTTTAAGTCCAATCGTTTTTAAATAACCAAAAATGGATATCTATCTGTTGAGTTTGGTTTGGTTTGTTATTTTGTAATCATTTTCTCACATGGTCTAAATGAACTAGAATTGATAATATAAGTACGATTCAGAAATATTATAGGCATCTGCAATTGGTAGGATTTCAACCTACGAGCAGTTGAACTAAAAACCACTGTATTAACTTATTATAGAAGTTATGTTTTCAGCTTATCTGTGTAAGAACTTTAATGAAAAGTGTGAATGTATATCTGTCTTTCTAAATATCTAAATCTGCTTATAAGCAACAAGGAAATTTAATGATTTTTAATGATATTTCACCATAAAATATTTGTTACATAAAGTCCGATCACAAGACGCTGGACTAATCCCATCGCATACAGTTAAAATTGTATGAGAATTTTGCATTTTAAGGTAATTACCATCCTCATAAAAGTCTCATAATTTAACAAATAAAAAAGAAACTTTTCTGTAAGAACAGAATCTTTCTGCTGATTAGACCCACTTAAAACAGACTTTGTATTGAGATAACGTCGTGAACTGATAAGCGTATGTCCCTTTGAAATGAAAAGACAATTCAGTTATAAAATTAATCACTTAATTTTCAATACATAGTGACGTTAATGACCATTTTATTTTTCCTTATGGTATACTTGACACATGTTATGTTCTTGAAATTCCGCTTCTTTGCGTCATGAAAATTAAATTTTTATCTTTTGACATGTGTCTCCGAAAGTAAGTGGAAAATAAAGTACTCACAATTTAGCATCACTCGTTAATTTTTCCATTGAATGAAAATTTTCTGAAAAAAGGATATTCCCCACAATTTGTTATATTATCTGCTATCTATTCACATGTATCTAAAAAATTAATGAAAGATTAAATTCTTACCATTATCATATGATAATAATTTGTCAATCAGTTCAAAGGAAGATTACATGAAGAAAATATTACCCACAACTCCTTATTGTGCTAAGACAAATTTCTTGATAAATAATTGAAAGATAAAATCCTTACAGTTACTATTAACCATTAATTTTTCCAGTACTATTCTAAAAAATTTTAGGGAAGATAATATTACAATTCCTTATTGTCTATTGACATATTCCTCAAAATAAAAAAGGTAATATTATAGGTTAGTATTAGCTATTAATTCTTCCAAAAGCGTTTTGAAAAATTTTAGTGAAGAATATATTAGTTTAGGGAAAAAGTAATCTATTATTTTTTCGGTAGACGTCTGTAGTGATCGCTATCTCGTGAGGTATCTATCAAACAATTTCAGATTTATGCTCATTGGAAAGGTGACATTTGACACTAAAATCATTGGAAAGGTGACATTTGACGCTAAAATCATTGGAAAGGTGACATTTGACACTAAAATATTCTCTGTGGTTTTTTGTTTGATTCATTCAGTTATGAGTACAAGGTTTTAAAAATGGAAGACAACAAACAGAAAATTCGAAACCTATTTTAGTTTTATAATGGCGAAAATGCTAGCCAGGTGGCTAAAATTGTGAAAGGTGTTTGTAGTCCTATATAAGACTGTGACATTCAGTTACGTACAATTTTGGTTTCATCGATTCCGTTCGGGTATTTTTGACGTTAAAGATGCACCTCGCATGGATACAGCTTCGTTTAGAATATCCATAAAATATCAAAAATGATCGAAGTTGACTGCATATCAGCAGTCGTATTTTCGCGCAAGACCTAAAAATCTACACGAAAACTGTTTTAAAACATTTTACAAAGCGAATCCAAAAAAAGTTACATAAAGTTCACGTAAAAATAATGGATTTCTTTTTCCCCAACCTAATATTACTCAGATATCCTTATTATCTATTGAAATATTTCTCAAAAATTAAATTGAAAATTGTATTCTTACAGTTAGTACATTAGCTATTAATTTTTTTCTATAGCGCTGTGAAAAGTTTTAGGGAAAAAGTTTTTTATCTATTGACATATTTTTCAATTAGTATAGAAACGGGCGAGAGACTAGTACAGAGGAAATTTTCAAGGAAAGAAACATTACCCACAGTTGCTTTCTTAATAGCTTCCTAATGGTTATAAAATTTTTTAGTAAGAAATATTTGGCTGTGACCCAAACTATGTTCTGAGAAAGGGCAATAATTTCAGGAAATCACAGAATCTCAAAATTTGTGGTTTTGCAACAGAAATGATAAATTCCCCATGCTTCCGCAGTACAAATCATAGGCTACATATGCATGTCATAAGATATTATCTTTTTCAAAAATATGTCTGATAAGATGATTACTCATTTTTTAGAGGAACAAATTATTGTGAGTTTGGAATATATCAGTAAAAATTTATGCAGAACGTAGCTCATCAAAGCTTTCAATTTTCCTCCTAGAAACAAAAATCAAATTATAAGTCAATACATCATATTTCGCCCATTGAAATGTTACTTTAATGCAAGATATGAAATATTTAAATTAAAGGTTTGCGTAATATTATTAACTTATTACTGTCGAAATATATGCAGGATATATCCTATAAAGCCATTGTTCTTTAAATATAGGTTAAGGTTCATAGGATCAGGAACTTTTTTCTAGATATCTCTAATTAAAAATGAGAAAATGCTTTATTAGTTCCATATAATAAATAGTAAATTTTAGTAGATTTCATTGAATTTTTTTTCTCTTATTATTTCTTATATGTCATATTTAAAATATCAAGCATGCATTAAATACTAAATTTTAAATTTATTTTCACATAATTCTTATAACAGTAATAAGAGACTTTTTTTAGGTTGAATATATGTATAAACATTTAATGTCAAATCTAAACAAAAATTTACTTTCCCTTTGGAATGAAAATGTTTCGAGCTAAGCATGCATTAACATCATGCATGAAAAAAGAAAAAAAAATTCCCAGCTAAGAGAGAAATGAATCATCTTTAAGAAATGAAATATTTCTTTTTATATTCTTTTTTATGTTTATCATGAAATTTTCATTTATTTTAGACATAATTTTTTAATAATATTGACAATTTATTTTTATAGTCTAAATATTTAGATATTTAGAAATGTAAATTAACTAAATATTTAGATATTTCGAATATGAAAAATAAATTAACTTTAATGTTAGAGTAAAACTAAATTTTTCCTTGGTCTGGCATGAAAAATCTCCTAGCTAAGAACGAGCTAATATGACACATGAAAAAATTCTGTGCTAAGCAGAATATTAATTGATATGACATTTTTATGTTTGCATTTACGCCGGCCAATGTCTGGGTGGTTAGCGTTCCTGACTTCTGGGGAACTTCGAATCCCGGTTAGGGCATGGACGTTTCCTTTCTTTTTCTCTGTGTATATTTGTCATTTCATCTGAGGTCATGGATAAATGTGGCTCGCCTTATAAACGGGTTTGTTGTGGTGTGACGTGGACAATGCTACTCGTATCTCCGTGACTTGGTTCACAGGTGCCCACTAGGTAACGATAAAATGAGTAGCAGTTTCCGGGCTTATTGTGGGCAACGGCTCTAGTAAACAAAGGTGCTTCGTAATTAAAAAAATATTTGCATTTACTTTTAAGTTATCATGAAATTTTATCTTTATTTAAAAACAATTTTAATAGCATAGATGATTAATTTTTTCATTCCAGACACACACAGAACATTTTATTTTAAGGAAATACTCAAATGTTTCCTTTGCTCTGGCATAAAAAAATTGTTCGAAGTAAGCACTAGATAACATGATACTTAAAACAAATTCAGAGCAAAATAACTGAGTTGAATATCTAACTCAACCAAATATCATAGATTTGAAGGTGACTGTTTTGACTGCTATATCTCTAATCCCTAAGTAGAGTGGAAAAATATGGATGCCAGCTCAGGGGTCGATTTCGTCTCTTAACCAGGGTTTAGAAATACAAGGTGGATAGCTGTGTACAGCAACTTCTGTCGGAAGAAATAGGAAACCGGAAACGTACTGAATGACAATAATTTAATTTAGGGAACATTTCGTTAAATAACTTGTTGAATTCAATTTCATAACAGACACTTAGCAAGTCGCCTATCATGTTAGTACATGGCATTATTCAAATACAGAAAGAAAATAAATTTCCTCGACATTCAGATACTCAAGGCAATATCAACTTTGAGCCTTTTCCTCTTCCCAAGGTTTTCTTATGAGTGTTGTTTAATACTCATAGGAAACATATCTAGTTACTCTTTAATAACTCCTTAATACCTGTTAAATATTTATGACAATAAATGCTTTTAATAAGAATTTTATAGGCATTTTGTTATTGACCTTTCACCTCAATGAATTTGTAGTGATTTTCAATGATTTTATACGTTGATTTTCCAAACCTCGAAAACTAATTTCAGCAAGTAATGAATTGTACTTTGTAGGGAAATTTCTTACATTTTTGTTTCATACCCGTCACATGATTGGTTATGCAACTATTTTTGAATTAAACTCATTTTATTCAGAAGAAAACAAATTTACATGAAGAGACATATCGACAGTTATTAAATTTATAATACACTTACCCATTGCGTGGTGAATTTCTTGAGGATTTTCGTGATACAGAATTAAGCTGCGTTCACTGAGAATTAGTTAATGATACTGTATCACGAGACGAATGCGAGAAAAGTTATTACAATAGCTGATATCTTATAAATCTGCCACTGAACATATAAAGTATTATAATTCTGGCTACAGTAATCTCATCTGCACACATGAAAGTATTTTTTTCCTCCAAGTAAAAAATCAGTGCGTTTATATGATCCCATTTTGAAATATTTTAAAAATGGGAACATGTTAAATGTAATGAATTAAATAATATTTGAAATCTTTAGATAGAAATTTAATAGTAAAACGGAATGGAATATATTTAACTACAAAGTTTTTAAACCAGATTTAGGAAAATATTAATAAAATAAATAGTTTTTTTTTTAATTTGAAACCATTGAAATTTTTATTTTATTAAGCACAAAGAGATTGTGAACTATTGTTCAAAAATTCATGAGTAGTTCAAGAATGCGATAAGGAGCTAAAGTCTTTAAGAGCACGTGGTCGAGTGTATATAATGAAACACGCAAGAGGGCGCTGGAGGTCACTTAGAAAGCTGTCCGATATTAACGATGAAAATGTATATTTTTAATGTATATTTTAATCGTATTTTTATATTTTTAACTATATATATGTGCACTGTAAGTGTGGTCTAATGCCATCACTAAAATTAAACAATATACCGTAAAAACCGTTGTAAATTAAATGGTACATACATTAAAAGAAAATTGAATTTCATATATATTTGAAATTAATTATTCTTCTTTGAAAATTGTGGAATGTTTTTAAAAAGTCTAGAAACAACTTAATTCCCCCAAAATTTAATCAGATTTAAAATGTATTTTTCTTGAATATATTTTCAAATTGATTGGATTTGCTCGTATTATCTGAGATATTCATTGAACCTTGTGTTAAATACTGAATTAGCATCTCTTAGATGGAGAATTTACCTACATTAGCTTGAAATTTATATCATTTAAACATTGTACTAACAATATAATTGCATAAATAATATGCATTCATTTATATGTAAATAAATATATGTTCATATATATATATATATATATATATATATATATATATATATATATATA
>JAPDSC010134291.1:10111-27057 GCA_026290005.1 Latrodectus geometricus
ATATATATATATATATATATATATATATATATATATATATATATATAGCTTTGAAGAGTAGATTTTTGATTTCTTAGCTTAATTATTGAGCCTGCTCCATTTAACCTTTGTGTTTAACAGAAGACTAGAATTATGAAGGAAATAAACAACTAAACATTTTGTTTGTTGGTTTTTAAATTTTTTCTATCATATAATGAGCATTAATTTGACCTGATTGATTAAGGGAATTTGCTCTTGTTATAAGATAATTAGGTAGTGAGTTCCAATCCAGACCAATCAATGCTCTAATGTGTTTACTAATGAGAGCTGAGCCACTTAAAATATGTCATAGTCACAATGTCTTCCGTGTGAAATGATACCTCTGGAGTGGAAAGTGAAATTCAAGAGTATAGTGCTTAATTATGCCAAGAGAATAGTGCTTCTAAATTAGGAAAATCTACCGA
Organism: Latrodectus geometricus; assembly: GCA_026290005.1. Taxonomy (NCBI): domain Eukaryota; kingdom Metazoa; phylum Arthropoda; class Arachnida; order Araneae; family Theridiidae; genus Latrodectus; species Latrodectus geometricus. The sequence goes on from JAPDSC010134291.1 coordinate 10,555, forward strand.
CTTTCAGAGCTACGAAGGCTCGCCCATTAGGTACCCCACTAGAACAAATTTAATTAAATTCTATATGAAAATATTCTATAATCTATGTATAATAATTTTAATGAATACATTATCTATTATAATAATTTAAAAAATTTCATCTATTATCAATTTCTTCATCAGTTTACGTCAACCTATTTCTTTTTTATTCTGAGCTGCTTCAAAAAAGAAAATTGTTTTTGAATATTTTGATGAGTATCCATTATTGTTTCAATTTTGCTATTTTATTCTGTCGTGATTCCAACCCCGATAAAAAAATGAATGATAAACTATATCATATAAAATGCAAAACGTTACCTAATAAAATGATGCGTAACAGCATCCATTAACTTGATTTTATTACGAAATTCCTATTGGGAATTGCATTTGATATGCTCGGCATACATAACTCGGGAAATTAAATATTATATCTCGCTACATTCGAAATTCGCAACAAGTGATATTTTGATTTTATCGATTCTCTGAAGAAATTACGTATGTTTGGTTTGAAACATATATTTACGAATAACCAAGTTTCCCTGTAATATATCCTGATTCTGATAACAATCCATCGGGATTATTTGTTGCATTTTTAAAAAGTTTATCTGCAACAACCTTGAAGTATGGCGTTTCATACAGTATCGCAAGGGTAAGCTACATTGTCAGATATCTTGGAGGAAGTACCACATGAGTTGTTTCGTGGAAAGGACTCGGGATTCTCCGCAATATTATAAACTATTTAGTAAGTATCTCATATATCTATAGCCTTGCTTTTGACTAACAATATAGTTGTGAATCTTTGTTGATAATTGCTTAAATAATTTCTCATCCGTCACCTACAGTGGTACATCAGCAGTGGTTTTCTAGAATATTTTTTTATGGCGTGATCCATTAGAATGTTTTTGAAATTAAATTTTTTTTTAATGATTGCCATCTTGATATTTTATAGGAAAACAACAGTGAATGACTAAACAGCTTTGAATATTTTTACGGGAATACAGTTACAGTGAGATTGTAACACAAATCTCACTGCAGCTGTAACTGTTTAAAAGTTATCTTAAATGTAATTAATAAATTACTAGACACAGATATTAATTATTTATCACATGCATAAAAATTTGAAACTGTCATGACTTTTTCGTAAACAAAATTAAAGAAATTATTAATATTCATCAAATTTAATTATGCATAGTATCCTTTGAATGGAATTGAAATAGAAGATTAAATTCTAACAGAAAATAACGATAGCAATGTTTGCTTTTAATATTAGAATTAAATGGAATTTTAATATTATTTATATTATTTACTGAATTAAACTTTATATAGTAGAAATTCCTTTCTAAATATTCTGCATATGTATCAAAGTAAATGAACGAAATTTACAAATAATATTGATGTTACAAATTTTGCTACTTATAAAAAACTATTTTTTCAATTTGAAATAAATATAATTTTAAAAATTATGTAATAAATAATTTTAAGAATTATATATTATATAATAAATATAATTTTTGAATTAATATAATATAATATAATTATATAATTTTCAGCCCCTTGGAATAACTTCTTACTGATTCATAATGGCTTCACTATAAAATAATTTTAATTAATGTTTTTATTTTATATTAGTTTATAACTATTAATAAATAAAAATATAATTAGTTTATAATTATTAATTAATCAAAATGTAATTGATAATTATAATTAATAATATAATTACTTTTTTATTTTATATTGCACTTTCTTTATAGAAATAGTGAATGTGATAATGATAAACAATTGACAAAAAACTGTTTTTTAATATTTAAAGAAATAACTATTTTATATTACTTATATTTATGTAATGTTGTAAAATGTATATACATTAAAACATTATTTTGATATTAATATAACTTCAAAGAAGTAAAATATATTTCTAAACAATCATGAAATTTAAGATAATTCGTTTGCCTATTAATAAGCAAAATTTTGACTAAACAATAGGCAAACGAAATTTACCTATTATTCAGCCAAAATAGAGGCTAAATTTGTTATTGGCAAGAATGAAAATAAAAAAGAAATGTGGGTTACTTTTCTTCTATAAATAATCAAATATTGTCCGTTAATCCAGATTGAAAACGGAGACGCGCGGAAATAATGAATCAAATCAATAATTATTACTTAATTTTGTATAATTTCTTTCATTAAATATATCCTAGATGAATCAAAGCTGGGATACTTTTAAACGATGTTATAATGTATCCAAGATGTTTAAAAGTTTATTGGTTTTGAGTTCATTTAAATTGTTTATTGAATTCATATTATTTTATTCTCAATAAAAATGTACTTAGATAATATTTCTTGGTGAATTGTGCATTGAAACAATAACTTCTGGTAATGAATTAGTAGCAACCAATCCAGGGAATTTTGCTTATAAACAGGTCTTTTATTATGAAAATATATTACACAAGATGTTTCAAATGTTTTTGTGCGGTGATCTTGATTATCATATCTCTTATTAAAAATAATTCTAATTATCTAATGATTACTGAGAAACAGTTTTATCATAATAGGAAAATATTTCTTCTTTTTCATGGATTCCTGAAATGCATAGTCATACTACATAAGAAGTGATAGTCATAGATAAAAAGTAGTAATCATTGTCATAAGAATAAATATATTTAATAGTTTTGGGGAGATTATACTTTTCATGGTGAATAATATTATAAATTCTTGCTCATTTCTTTGTAACATATGATGTTAATAACAGATCAATTTTTAATGAATACACATCTGTATATGATGGTGATAATATATTTTTTTGATTACAGTTAAAAAAAAATAAGAGTTGAGTTTACTTTTGGGTACTCCTTGAAATTTGGCCGATTTTTTGACGCCAAGACAGGTGCCAAAAAGTTAATAACAAAATGCAACCCTAAAACTCTCGTTAATTAAAGCGCTAAAAATGCCAGGGTTATCAAAAATTAAATTTTATCGAAAATCACGAAAATTTGGGGTATTCTATCTACACTTTACTCAAATTAACTAAGGCAATTTTCCATAGACCTCTCTTGTAGGATTACTTAATCAACAAAATGAAATAATAGGCAATAACTAGAAAGTGATAAATTTTAACAAGATGCAATTCTACTTATGAATTGGAGGATTGCAAATTGATTGATAACCTATTGGCAATGTTGTAAAATTCAAGAGTGAGAATTTGATTGAAATAAATATATAGCCCAAATTGTTATTCCATGTAAGCTTAAAATTCAAGCTTTGTAGTGAAACAAGGTGTTACCTCGCGGTATTTTAACAAATTAAATCTAAGATTTAATCATTAGTCGTGCCACTTTTAACTCTTTATTCTGATTACAAAATATATGACAGGTAGTAATATATTATGCATTTGTAATTTGAATCATAACTCTTTGAAATGATGTATTTCTCACTATTTTATTTAAATCAATTATTTATCAAAAAGCCAATTTTAAATTTAAATTAAAATTTATACTTGAAAGGGTAATTTATGAGCCTTTTAAGAACTTTGTACGGAATGAAAAATATGTTTTTATTAATACTAAACGTGAGCAAAAAAAAAAAAAAATTGAAAAAGAAAATTGAAAAAAAATTAATATTTAAGTATTTATTTATAACGACTTCTTAACATTAATTTAATTTTTTTTTAAATGATTTTTTTATATTTGCATTGGAATAAAATAAAGAAAAATAAACGTATTTCATCTTTAAGTAAATGACCTTAAACACAGATAAAAATAATTAACAGAGAGTTAATTATTTTTTTATTTCAAATGCCCATCTGGTACGGGATTTCCACCTTTCAGCACTTAGAGGGGTAGAAGTGATGGTAACTTATATAATGGAGCACTCAGTGGGTCTGCCATTGTTACCCCAAATGTGGGTAATTTAGAAGTAAGACCCTAGCAGAAGACCCCAGACTTGGCCTACTTCCCTCAGAGATATCATTTTACATGGAAGACATTGCGACCACAATATATTTAACATTTCCCCAGCAGTCATTACCGATCACGAAGGATCTTCGGTCGTGATTTGTACTCACTATCGCCCGATAAAAGAAACGATCGCCCTAACCAATCAGACCCCTTCGGCCATTTCTTCAAAATTGAAGTATATAGAAATTGAAGGTTATTTATTATTTATTATTCAAATAAAAAAAAAAGTAAGTTTTTTCATGAAAGGCAATTTTGAGTTATTTTTTACAGAATTCTTATTGAAATACTTACAAATTAAAAATGATAAATTTAGTTCTAGTATGTTTAAAATGCTAAATACATAGCCGGCGTTCTTCAATAATTATTTATATATCAACTGAACTAAATTATCGCATTTGTAAATATATTTGTCCGTAAAAGATAAATTCCTGAACTTCATGATAACTTTAAAATTTTAATTTAATTAATATTTTAATTATTTATTATAATTTAATTAATATTTTATTATTATAATTTAATTAATATTTTAATAATTAAATAATATTTTTTTCTAACACTTATTATCGATCAATGAAACTGCATTAAATTTATGACTTTGTTTAGCTGTGTGATATATTAAAGGTATTTAGATAGTTTATTTTCAGAAATTAAAGACTCATTTTTATTAATTAATTTATTCAAATCAATTTAACGACCATTTTTCCCCAAAAAACATATATTTAAAAAAAAATCAGTGAGGCGAGATACAAAAAACATTAGAAAATTCTTATAACTATGCATATATTTTTACTCTTTATATTTACAATTTAAATCATTTTAAGCATCTTCCTTATCATTCCTAACATAAGCAATCCACTCGATAAATATCAGCAAGTGTTAGATGAATGCCAAGGGAAGTAACCATGACACACTGATGAAAAACTGACGTGCTTTTCCTCTTTTTTCGTGCAAATAATTAGCTTATTTTTTTTAAAAAAAAACTATTTTACAATAGGTTTTTTTTCTTCCTCCCCAAAAAAAGGTCAGGAGTCGTAGTGGACACAGGTTTTGTTGACCGTTGTTTGTCAGAATATCTTTTGTCTTCACTTACTGAGGAACATGCCTAGATAAAAAGCGACTTCTCTATCTTCAAACTAAACATATTTATCTCACATCAAAGTAAACATATTTATCTGTAAATACATTTCCAAAAAAGACAATTTTGTTTGAAAAGTGAAAAGGTGAGTACTTACGTATTTTCTGTAGTATTATATAAATCTGTTGTTTTCTACTTACAAAGGTATGCTCTGTAATTTGTATTTCTTATCTGTTTAATTTCTAGTAATTAGAGTAGGAAACAAAGACAGGAAAAAAAAAGTTTACTTCAAAATTCCAGTTCTGAGTAAATATGTTTTTTTTTTATAAATACTACGTATGAGATCAATTATGGAATTATGTATTTAAAGTCTCATTTAAATCAATTAAATCTTCATTTTCGTTAGATTAAAGAAACAACATGGAATTGTAAATATATACTTTGCTCATTGTATCGAAATAGCGGTATAGATTAATCGATTGAAATGGCTCCGATTTTTACTTTTGTGTGTGTGTGTGAATCCGATTTTCAATATATTTTCTCATTCAAATTCTAAGAATTTTATAATAAAATTGCTGTAATTAAATGAAATACATAGTCACAAGTTCATTATAATATTTTCCTGGAAGCAATTATTTTAGAATTATTTATTAGATATCGAGTATTTTTCACTCTTTATATTTTAACCATAACTCCGTCAACTATTCAACATAATAAAATTTTATTTCACAATTTCTCCTATATATTTTTATTAATGAACCATAATTTATTCAAGATTTCCCAATGTCATTATTGAAAAAGAGAAAATTTATTTGAGTAATAGTTGTTAATAATCCTATTTGCATCATGAATATTAATATGATATTAATATTCATCGTGAAAAAATTCATTACCATTTCTACTCGAAAATATAAAATTATCACTTGTTTCACTAAGTTCGTGCCAAATAAATAAAAATAAATTTTTGTTGAAGTTAAATTGATTGTGATTATTATATTCAAAACAAAACTGTTATGTCAGAAGAAAAAAAGTGGGATTTACTTTTAAATTTTCATCAAAAATTTGTGACAGTTTATTTTAATAATAAGAAAGGTTTTATTAAAATATACTGTTTAGAAATTTTTATCTTGGGACCTTTTTACCTTTCTTATTATTATAAGAAGGAATAATAATAATTATTCTTATAATAAGAAAGAAATATAATAGATTAAGAAAGGTAAAAAGGTTCCAAGAATCAAGAATTGAAGAAATAATTATTAAAATGTAGATTTTGTGCAGTCTATTTAAATTGGAGTTAAGTCAATATTTTTAAATCTGAAATGTTAATTTTTTAAATTAAAATTTTAGAAGGGAATTTTCATAATAAGTTGCTGAATTCAAGTAAATAATATGAGTAAATTTATTTTGAAAAATTAAGTTTAATATGAAAAATTAAATAAATTCAATAAGTTTAATTAATTTCTAAGGAAATAAATAGTTATTTAAAAAAAAACTCGGAATTATATTTCTTAAAATATGTAATTTATTTTCCTTAAGATAAAATATCTTTTAGTATGAAGGCAATATAGTAAACATTTCTTCCTTGATTGATTTTCCTGTTGTACTTGCACTTTATTAGAACAACACATTATTCTCTGATAAAAATAAAAGATCTTTCTAACGAACTCTCTACCGTTAAGAAAAATATTTAAAAAGTAAGCATAAACATACAAATCAAGTTATATAAAATTTCAGAGAGTAATATTACTATAACTTGTGGTAGTTAAAAATAATATCACTAGAAAATTTTTACTGGTTCCAGTTTGATACAACTAATAGTTTACAACAATGTTCATATAGTTAAAAACACATAACTATTATAATACTTTGCTAATTAAAAAAATTAATTAATTAAAATTTAGAAAGTTCTCTTAACAGACTTTAAATTGCCTATCAATAAAAGTGTTAGTCTTTGAATAAAATATATTGTATAAACTTTAAAATTGTTTTCTTATTCTTCAATGAAAACTTTTATTATCAAATTTGAAGTTAAATTTAACTTCTATTTTTATTATGAAGAAAAATTAATCTATATCTATTAAGAAGAAAAACTAAATTTAATGTTAAAACAAATGTTTCCAATGTTACTTCCACCAATTTACATGACCATTATGATGTTAACGCCCTTGAAAAGCATTGACCTAAAAAGTTTGATTCTTCTTTTGTGTTAACTGACTTTCGATTGTAATTGATAGCCCTGAACATTCTCAAGTCTTCTTTCACTTTTACTTTCCTCCTAATTCTTGATCTTGAAACTATCATGTTTGAAGATCTAGAATTTTCATCATTTTCAAGTTCTCTTCCACTCGCACTTAACTGTAGACCTCTTCTTCTAAATCTTGATTATCATATAAGTTTTAAAATTTTCTTTTCTCTAGTTCTCAATATATGTCCAAGCTTTTGAATTCTTTATTTACGTTAGTTATAGTTATAACTATATTTAGTGCTTTATAATTATTTATATCTCTTCATTTATTCTAACCTTTTAAGAGAAATCTACACAAATGGCCCAAAAAATATTATTTTTTATATTAAAAAGAATCATTTTTATCAAAAATATATGACTGAGATTCGTATTAGGAAATTGACAGAATTTATAAATGAAATTCATAGAACTTAAATAAATGAGAATTTTAGATGTAAGGATTTTTTTACTGGATATCAACCATTTTAATCTAACTATATATGATTTGTTCCAGCAAAATTTCTAGCTCTAATTTCTAGCTTAGATTCATTATTTCAAATAATAAACTATCCTAATTTATAAATTCCATAAATTATTCACAGTAATTTCTTTCATTGTCAAGATGTTTTATACTTGGAATGTTTATTTTTTGAATTTTTCATATATTCTTTTTTCGTGTCCCATTAATACTCTCAAGTCAGTTTTTACTTCCAAAATTTATAAAAATTGAAATTTCTCTTTTTAAAAACGAGTTTCTCTATCTTAAAATAATTATAGGAAACAGACACAGGACAATTTATAATTAATTATTTTAATTTGTAAGGTATAATGAAAGACAAAAGAATGCATGTGAATGAAAATAATTATGGTAAATAGGACAAATATTTGTTCTTCAACAAAAATTTTTGATTTTTAATCATTTTAAAATTATTCAGAATTTATGCTGTGAGTTTTGGCAACTGGAAAATTTGCCCATTATCTTTCCCTGTTAGATGGTCGAATTGCATTATTTACTATCCTCATTATAACAAAGAAGACCCAAATCTATTACGCAAAAAAGTCTGAAATCTATTAGCCAACAGAAACAGAAATAGAAGCTGGTGACCTATTAAATATTTTGTGAAGTGAAAGAACGAAATTTGTCGCAAACTTATTTATATTAGTCTGGGGAAAAAGAAATCCATTATTTTTTTATCAGTGACTGTAGTGTCCGATATCTCGTTAAGTATTCATCATACAATTTCAGATGTATAATCGTTGGAAAAATCACATTTCACATTAAAAAATATTTTGCTGTTTTTTATTTGCTTTATTCAGTTATAAGGCATAGGGTGTTAAAAATGGAAGTCAACAAATAGAAAATGCAGTACATTCACAGTTTTCTTTGATAAAGGTGAAAATACAAGTCAGGCGTTTGAAAATTGGGAATGGTGTTTAAGGTCCCTATACTGTAATAGACAATTACGTTTAATTTTGATTTGGTGTATATTTGATATTAAAGATTGCACTCACACAGGTAGATCCATCAACAAAAATATCGGTAAAAATCACAAAATATCCGAAGTTGACCAGCATGTTAGCAGTCCAGAAGTTAAAAATCAGTCGTAAAACAGTTTGAAAATCATTTGCACAAAGCTAATCAAAAACATGTAAATAAAGCCGTGAAGTTCATATAAAAATAAAATATTTCTTTTTCCTACATCTAATATTTCTTAAACAATGTAGGAAAGAAAATGAAGAATTAAATTATTCGCAATGATTGTATGAATAGGAATATTTAAATTTGTTATTCTTTGAAGAACAAGATTTATGGTCTCAAATTCCCAGAATTAATTGGATTAGTTGAAACATTTCGTATAAATAAAATCCTTATTCTGTTTGCCCGTTGATTTTTTTTCCTAGGTTGAATTATCAATGACTGCACGGAATGGAGGAATGTTTATATAGGATGTTCATATCTGGCAAATGGTAGTCCGCTGTAACGAACTTGTTTTTGTTTTTTCCAATATGCCACCAATCATTGTCATAATTAAGATGTATGCATCATCATAATTTTCTATGAATCCGATAATCATGGTTTCTTCATAAATTGGTAAAATGGAATATAATAATATGAATACATCAATGTATGTTATTAAGAAACATATTTTGAGACCATTTGAAAAAAAATAGACTATTTATAACAGTTGAGTAGCAATAAAGCATTTATCTTTAGTTTCCATCAATGAGCTTAATTGCAAAATGAATTTCATCAAAAAATTTTAAATCAAAACCTAATAAAATTAAATTTTTAACTTGATCGATACTTGTGAATAAACATAAATAATTGTAATAACGTTCAAAATTTAAAAAATATTACAATTGTGCTTCATTCATACATAATAAGTTCGCATTCAAATGGCTAAGATTTTATTGGCATTTAATATGCCAATTTAATACTTTAGTAACAAAGTATACTTCAGATTTATTTGGTGAAATAAATTGGTATTTTGCATTTTTTAGGTTAAAAAATTAATAGCCTCATATGATGTAGAATATTATACACGAGCATAGAATATTTAAAAATTTTCTTTATGATTTTTACTTATAGCATTTATATTTTTTTAGACTTATTTAAAGCATTTATATCGTCTGAAGGAAATATAATAAATTTTATCTTCTATGAAAAAAATATTTGTTAATTTATTAAATTTTCCTGCTGATAAAGTGTAAAGTTTATACTTTGTTTTCTAAATCTATCTAATCTAGATGTAAAATACTTCAATAAAGAAGTAAACATTCTTACGCATATAAAAACTTTTATTTGCGTAGGAATTTTCATTTTAAAAAGAACAATGACAGAATTTGCCAACAAGATAAAAAAATGATGTAAATAAATAATAGGGACACAATTTATAGACATAATTATAAATCTCCTATTTGGCATAAAATTAGTAAAACAGATAATCTCGAAGAGTTATACAAGATAACTCAGTACCAGCCGGTTCCCTCATACGTAAAACTTAATAGTTGTAATTCACTTAAGTCTTTTCAATGTTATTAATTTAATATCCTCAAGTAATAAATAAAGGAAGATTAATATCTGTCACCGAAAGTCCTTTTGTCGTTAAGAGAGTGGTCTTTTTACGTAGTGCATATAATACATTTATCTAAAATGGTTTTTAGTTATAAATTATGCGGTTTTTCTTATTCAAGAAAAATAATATTTTGAATTTTTGTTTTAATTATTCCGTTGTTAGCTTGATTGTTTATATTAAATCGATCTTTTAAAATTTTACTTACATATTTTTCTATTAAATTTTCTTATAAGTGATCGTTGAATAATTTCCCTGCTACTTTCATTCTTATATATATATATATATATATATATATATATATATATATATATATATATATATATATATAATATATAATATAATGTTTTCTTGATTATAATATATATAATCAAGAAAAACAATATAATGTAATATAAATATAATTTATATTATATTACATAGTTTTTCTTCGTTTTATCTTGATCTTCTAATTATATCCTACTTAATTTATATCGGCATTTGCCTCAATAGCTGCTTTTGCGCTGGTTTGATTACCTATAATATTTGTTGGTAACTATTGTATTTTGCTTTCTATTTTCAAAAATATTATAAGAAAATATTTATGAAATTTTTCAGAAGTCCTTTAATCATTTATAAATAATCAAAGTGATCCGAATTTCTCCAAATAATGTAGATAACAATTCTTAAAAGAGAGCAAGGATTAGTAAATTGCCACAAAATTGACAAGAGTTATTTTGATTGACACAAAACATGCAGTATATGTGTATAAAATCAACAAGTATCTTGATATTAAAATAAACAAATGAAAGAATTACAAAAGTGGAAACAGTATTGAATTTTCATGAGTTATAAGATGATTTCATATTAGAATCATTAGCATAAAAATGCTTAAAGTTAAACAGATAAAAAAAAAGATATTTATAAGGAATACGAAAGCATCTGCCTATAAAGCTAACAGCGCTTAACCATGAATCGTAGAAAGTGATCACACACAACTACTGTAGACAACTAAATTGCCTTCCTCTTACAGAGAAAGTGCTCTTGTCACGAGAGTAACTGGATTGGCGAAAGTGTTCGATGGTCGAGGTCAGATGGTTTCAGGTAGAGCGCTTATCTTTTTATCCCCGTAATTCCTGCACTCACCAAGTACTCATTGACGATAAAAGTTCTGAAAACACACGCTTAGCGAAAGCAAGGCCAGTAGTTATGCTCAATGGGATCTATAACTTGATGCAAGACAATGGGGTCTAGAACTTGATTTCTATAACATACAGCCATTACAGAACTCCGTGCAGATTGGAGCAGTGATAGTTAAAGAAACTCTTCTTTAGAGAATGATGGCTTCACCTTAGAATATGTGATGTTTTGAGGTAAATGTGGATGCATTTCGTTTCCCAGATGTTTACACGATTATCATCGATTGATAGAGTAAATCTTATCGGAAAACGTAACTTTGCCCCAACTGAACATAGTCAAATAATATGTTGGCGATAACACTTAAATATACATATATTTAATCGAAAAATCTATATTTAATAGAAAAAGGAACTTGAATTTTTTGTAACCTAATGCCTTTTCCATCATTATGTAGCCTTTTGATCATTGAAGTGGCAGGTATCGTCTTACTAAGGCAAGTTACAACCTTAGAACTGACATGTGTAAAGGTTTCACTTTGATTCCGTTCAGAAACAATAGTAATGTATTGGTTTCCTATGAGGTTTGTAACACATATCTTTAGATAACTGTTTGGGTGGTTTTGGCAACACTAAATGGACAGTCCAAAAAATGGGAGAAAATCCGTAAAAATCCCAAGCATCCACCCTGATAGATGTGCATGCAGAAAGAAGATGTGAACTATCTATCTTTCGTTGTTCAACAGAGATTGCATCCGATTCCAGTATCTTATGATTCAAAGAGCCCTATCCTATCACTAGGCCAGGGTGAGCCCTTTGGATGGTTTCAAATTGTTTCCATGTGTTCAAAAGATTCGAGAGTCTGTAATTGATCCCTTATTTTAATACACTAAAACCTTGAAACATCCATTCATATAATGGAAGCAATAGATTTTTCACTCTGAAACAACCATACCACATTTCTAAGAAACATTCATTTGCTGTTATGCACTTTTTCTATAACCTTACAGAATGTTGGATTTTTTTACGGCTCTTTTTTTTTCTAACTAATTTTTGGCATAGAAGAATGACTGGTTGTTAATTAACATAATTAAAAACTCTCATCCAATCCAATCTCCAGAAAATCGAAACATCTTCAGCTAAGTTGGCTTTTGATATTAAACATTATCCTCTACGTTAATTTTTAAAGCAAAAGTACCATTTTTTTTAAAATTTTCAGTTTCGACCTTATTACAAATGCCCATAAATCATTGCTTCAGAATTGTTACTTATTTAATATGTGGTGGCATCATTTCTTTTTCAATGTATGTAAAAAAAATTCTAAAACAGAACAAATGAAGCCTATTTCTTTTGTGATATTAAAGCGAAATAGAATCTGTTTAAACTTATCAAAACTCTTTTAATATTTAACTTTTTTGATATCTTTCGCTAAATTGAGATTAATACACTCAGATTTCCAGTCAAGCTCACATGATTAAAATTATCGTGCATTCAACCACCAATTATTTCAAATATTTCCGTCTAACCAGCAAAATATCGAACATCGATCAATTTTAATGAAAGCCAATGTTCTTTAATTCCAATACTTGAAACAATCTGAGGTCTTTATGTTATTAGAGGATAACTTGATTTTAAAGTATTTAATTCTTCATTATCCACATCGTTCTTGAATTTTTGGAAAATATTTTTCTAACCTTTCGGATTTTTACAAATAGAGTGATTATTTGTGACCTTGTGTAACCTTGAACGAAAAAAATGAAATTTCTATAGGAAAACAGAGAGGAAGTTAAAGGATTAGGAGTGTGATATATGTCATTTAATGAAATGAAAATAACAATTTAACTAAAGAATTAAAGTCAAATGACTAAAAACTTTCAATTACCAATTTTTTTATTTTTGTTGGGATCGTTTTAAAATTTCAGGGAATCAGAAACCATCATTGTTCAATTATATGGCCTTTGCTATTGTTATAGAATTGAAATCAACTGTCTGAAATTCTTTGCTATACACAATGTGATGGTACTTAATTATTTATTTTTTAAATTAGAGTTTCCCTAGGCTTTCTTAGTGGTAAAATCTAAACTTACTTACAAAGCAAATTCAAGGACAAAATCTTCATTAGAATGCATTGTTTTTCAATCAATAATCAAGTAGTTTTTGTTTGTGTGTGAATTTCAAATTCATCATATCTATAATAACAATTCTTTCGAAATTGAATTAATTTGATTATTGAAATATCATAATGTAAATAAATTTTAATTTATAATGTAAATAAATGTTAATTTACTGTGTTTTATAATATTTTAAGCCGTTCGATTTTGTATGCGATATTGTTTTCAGTGATAGATAAATGATGCTATCAATTAACTTGGTGATACCTTGCTCGTTTTAAATTGATTTTTTACGTAACAAAAATAAAATAAATAACATTTTATTAATTTGAATATAAGGAGATCGAATATTAAGGGAATGGGAAAATTAGAAATGGGTAATTTGAGAAATAAAACTTTGGCGTTTAAATGCATTTTGTTAATAAATGATTTTGTTTCCATACTTAACGAATCTTTCTAATTAATTGGTAGATTAGTTAGAAATAATAATAATATATACGAAAAAAACAAAAAAAATTTTAAAAATTAAAAAAAAATCACAATTGCCGTCCTAAGTATTTGAGACGTGTAATGTTTTAAAAGGTTTACATTTTTAGAAACTAATAAAAAATATTACAAGCAATTTATTTAGATTTCATATAAACTAAATAATTATCTTTTGTAGACAAAAAGTATTTAAATGCCAAAGTTATTTCTTATGAAACCTGCTTAACAATCGCACCGATGAACGATTGCGAGATATAATGGAGCAGTACCAAAAAACTAATAAAGAATTAATTAATCACAAATATATGATAATAAGAATTTATATATACATGTTATGTATGAGGGAATTAAAAATAAAGTATGATATATTTTTAAAGCAAGTTATTTAACTCAATATGAGAAATACATTGTTTGCCTTCAATAAAATTACACATTTTCGAAAAAAGACAATGTCATGAATATTAAATTGTAGCATCAAAAAATCTAAATATTTAGATAAAATATTTAACACCGAAGTAGATTCTATATATGATAAAATAATTGACTGAAAATTTGATAAAATAAGATAAATATCAGAAAAGTGTAATATAATATCAAATATTCACCATTTGACTCACATTCGTTCAAGTGATTTTAAAAAGATATTTACGTTTTATATTTTAATGGTAATAATAATAATATATTTATTAATTAATAGATATTATTTTAATAAGAGAAAAAATAGTGAAACCATACAAATTTTAACAAGGTCAAAAATTTCTTCTGTTTATCATTGAAATAGTTGTGATATTAAATTAAACTTAAATTTGCGCTATTATATAATTTGTATCAAATGAATCATTTTAGTATTGCAGATTTTCACTCAACAATTATTTATACAACACAAATCATTATATTTTCCGTTTTTATTAATAAGAATTTTACTTATTACAGGATCATAAACTTAATAGAAAGAAGGATTATTAAGTGCAATGGCAAATTTACTCCAAAATGCAACTGAAGAACAATTAGAAATATTAAAAGAGGTAAATATTTGTTTCAATCTCAGTATCAAAATAGTAATCCATAAATTATTCATTTATTTGTGAGAACTCAAAATATATTAATATAAATTAATATCACGGAAACTTTATTAATGTCTTGCATTTCTCTAAATCCTTTAATAATCAATGCATATTTTATACTTTGCTCCGACTTTATTCCCACATACTTTAGCATAGCAGCTCAATATCATCACATTATAAGGGAAAAATCTATATTTATGTTTTCACATAATAAATATTTTAAGAAACGATAATTAAAATTATATTTAGCCTCTATGAACATTTGTAAAAATATTTTAATGAGAGAAAATCTAATATTTGTTAATAACAGTAGTTCGCTGCTCACCCTGTCTAGAGGTTAGCTAGCCTAACAGCGGATAGGGAGGTCCCGTGTTCGAATCCCGGTTCAGGCATGAATATACTTTCTCTCTCTCCTGCCTTAGTACTTCCCTTGTATGAATGGAGTATGCATTTTTGTCTACCTTATAAATGGGTACCTATGGCACGTGTGTACTGAGGAAGTCGGACTCCACACCAAATTATGAACAAGTGAAGTAGTGCACCCCATATTGCCATCCTGGCTGGCACTCAACAAAAAATAATATTTCAAGTATTAAATGCGATATTTCTCCTTTCATGTAGTTTCTACATGAAATTTTTTTATTACTTTGTTTTTATTTTCATATATTTTTATTTTTACATTTGCTTTTCATTATGCTATGCATGCTTATATTATTATTAATATATTCTATTATATTATTTTTGTATTAAAATTTTGGGCAAAGTAAGCAATAATCTCTCTCTCTCTCTCTCTCTCTAATATATATATATATTAGGTTGGGGAAAAAGTAATCCATTGTTTTTTCGGTAGACGTCTGTAGTGATCGATATCTCGTGAGGTATCTATCAAACAATTTCAGATTTATGCTCGTTGGAAAGGTGACATTTGACACTAAAATATCCTCTTGCGGTTTTTTGTTTGATTAATACAGTTACGAGTACAAGTTTTAAAAATAGAAGACAACAAACAGAAAATTCGATACATCTTCGTTTTTCTCTTATAACGGCGAAAAAGATAGCCGGGTGGCTAAAATTGTGAAAGGTGTTTATCGTCCTATATAAGACTGTAACAACCAGTTACGTACAATTTTGGTTTCGTCGATTCCGTTCGGGTATTTTTGATGTTAGAGATGCACCTCGCATGTGGATCGTCGAAAATATCTATAAAATATCAAAAATGATCGAAGTTAACCACATGTCAGCAGTCGTAACGCGAAAGGCCTAAAAATCTACATGAATGCTGTTTTAAACCTTTTTACAAAGTGAATCCAAAAGAAGTTACATAAAGTTCACGTAAAATTAATGGATTTCTTTTTCCCCAACCTAATATATATATATATATAT
>JAPDSC010134301.1:0-11690 GCA_026290005.1 Latrodectus geometricus
CACTCTAGTAAATTATTTGGCTTTCAGAAATATAATATATCTGTAAACGCTATATTATTACAATGTACTGACCAAAGAAAACAAAGTTTGAGTGTTTGGTGATGAAGAAACACCCATATCAGAAAGTCTCGAGAAAATAAATAATAGCTGTATTTCTCAAATAGAGCTAAATTTTAGAGTGAATTATTTTGGACATACAAGACAGTCACTGCTGAGCAGTAAATTTAACAGGAGCTGCTTAGTCTTATAGTCAATAAAAAAACCTGATCTCAAATTCTAGAATGGACTCCTGATTTCTCCATGACAATGCTTCAGCAGCCTGCACCAAATGTTTGACTACTATTGGAATGGAATTTATTAAACACCAACTTATAGTTTAGACCTTGCTCTTTGTGACTGCCATGTATTATACAATGCCTTGGGAGTACTTACTAATCCTTGAATTAAAATTATTATATAAATTTTATTTGTTAGAACTATCTATTTGTTATGTAGATTCCTTTAAGCCTGCAATCAATTTCACTATAAAACCATACCAACTCTTATACCTATAGCTTCTTTGTGACTTTGGATTATTCCCACAAAAGAGAATAGAGCTAAAAGAAAAATAATTTAGTAGCAAGAACTATCTGAAGGTTTCAGACTACTAGTGTGCCTCACTTTTGGATAAAACTTATTAAAGCTGGTTACAGAATATGGTAGAAATTACTTTAAAGAATTCAATAAATAAAGCTGTGTTGCAAAACTTTAGTAGTACTCTTTGTATTTGATGCTTATAATGATTACAGAAATGAAACTTTGCATATTATTTTTGTTTATTTCTTTCCTGTGGTCACTTTTCATTCATAAAGGCTAATTCAAGTGAGGCTCACAATTTAAAGTGAATTTTGAAACTAAATATTCATACTCGAGGTAGAAATTGAACTAAAGATCTGAGCATAATCATTCATGTCAATTATTTTAAACTTAATCTTGAGGTATAAAATAGCTAACACTAATACATCTGTGAAGGAATTTTCCACCATCTGAATGAACATTTGAAATAAAAAGTACAGTAGTTATCAAATTAAAGAGCATACTACACAGGCACGGCAAGAGTATTAACTTTATTATTGGGTAACTTCAATGTTTTTGGTAAAATATTAAAATTGAATATTCATTAATTAAATTTTTTAAAATTACGATTCATTTAAAAAATAATTTTTTTTAATCATGCTACTGACAAAAAGGTATTTTTAGCCAATGTAAAGATATTTCATTTGAGATAATAGCTATTGTTTTCAAGTGTCATACATAGTTAAAGCTCCAAGACTAGAAAATAACAAAATTGTTTCTCAAGTCTTCAAAAACTAAATGAAAGTTTTGAAAAATGTGTCAATCATATAATAAATTCATAAAATATATTTTGATTTTATGAATTTATTATATACATTGACCATTGAAACAACTACTCATATTCACAACGAAACATAGTTTTCATACAAAACAAAAATTGTGCCTAAATTTGAATACGCAGCAAATAAAGTACATTACTACATAAGTAATGTACTTTAGTTATAGTTTGTGAATTATTGACTTTTTGAGTGTGCAACCAGCAAACAAGAAAAGTTTCTGGAAAAAAAAAAAATTATGATCAGAATTTTAATATTTCTCCAAGTTGATTCATAGTAGCAGTTACAAAATTCAGTTTCACTTCACCTTAATTATAGATGAGCTACCATAAAATTTTAATAAAATTGAGAATCTTAATTTTATCATTAATTTTTTGGATAAACAAAATCAATGTTATCCTAAGAATTAATGAATCTAAAAACACTAAATATTTTATTATAACCTTAAAAAATTTTAGATTTTTCCTTTTAATCGAAATCAAATATTGTCTGAAATTAATAATTTTTTCTCCTCCTGCATACTTGAAAGATTTTCAAAGCAAATTAGTTATTAAAAATGTCAATACTTTAAAAGTTTATGAGTTCTCATAATAAAATTTATTACATTATTTCATTTATGAAAAACTTTGAGAATATTAATTACAATTGATGTCTTACAACAGATTTTTTTTTTTTTTCTTTTTCAATTCTATTAGATAGTGACAGTGAAGACCAAGGATAGCTCAAGAATACAGAAGAAAAGACCTTTAGCAAGAAACATTTGCTCGTAAACCAGAGAAGAAATTATTTATAATGAATAGTGTATATTATCCAGTTTTGCTTTACACAAAGTTAAAATTTAATTTTCAAAAGACTATTTCAAATATATTTCATTATCACATTTTCTATAATATTTTACTAATTTAATTCATCCATATAGTATAAAAAAGATGAACAAATTGTGAGTCTAGATTGTAATTCAATATTTTTCATTGTTTGTACATAAGCCTTCATTTTACATCATTTTGTATATGTATACTTTCTGACTTATTTATTAAATATTTAAGAATTATTTTATATTGCAAGTAATTGCTTGTAATGAATCATAATATAGAAATGCTGAGTCAATGGTTTTTATTAAGAATATGTTTATGAAGCAATGGCATTTTGCTTATTTCATAAGGAGCTCATTTAATGTTTGTATGTTTTAACTAGTTTAAATTATTGAAGCTAGTCATTGTAACATTCAGCTTCCAAATGCAAACTAGAAGTAGTAATTTATCAAAAATTGTTTAATAAATGAAAAATATCTACAATAAATGTATGAATTTTATAAAATAAAAAACTGTATATAAAATGTCCAAACTTTTTTTACAAGAAATAAATTAACACAAATGTACTCTTTTATATATTTCACAAGCAAAATATACAACACACCACTTGGGTTTATTATTCTACAAGGGTACGATGAAAAACTTTCATGGAAAAGGCATGTACAGCTAAGCAATAAAGCTGAGCTAATGAAATCGGTAAGAATTATGATTGTTTAGATCTTAAGTTCTATTTAGTCTAAATCTGGAATTCTATGCTTGAAATTCAGCTGTCCAGCATGAACTTTTGATTCAGCCATTCTCTCAAAAGCATTTTTGAAATCTTCCATGCTTATAGGTCGTAGAGCATCATGATAAACTTCAGAATCACCACTGTAAGTAAATATTAATTTCAATAAATTTAAAATTTTCATAAATAATAATTGTGTCATCATGAATCTTAGAACTGTAATAAATTAACACTGTGGTTTAAAACAAAATTATCACAATAGAAAAAAATATATAAATAAAATTACATGTCTCTTTTTTTTTTTGCTTTAAGAAAATATTGCCATATTTTTATAAGCATATTAATACACTAAAATATAATTTTCTGTATCTGTGATATTTACTTTCTACTCTTTTGAAATTTACAGAATGAAAGAACAGTATTAAAAACATTTTATTTAAATTGATTTTACCCATTGTTTTTGAAATAAAATTAATCTTGACACTATCTTTTTCAACAACGGATAAGATAAACTGATCTTCATTAGTGAGATGTTCACCATACTGAAGCTCTCTATTAACTTTAGTTTTCTCTTTATGAATCTACAGAACTCTCAAATAATAATTTGTAAGGATTCTGTAAATTCTTATTATGACCAGTAGTTTCTATTGGCCTAAATTTAATTGTTTTACAGTCAATAGAAACAGGATAAACAATCAATGCTAAAAGAATTTTTTTTTATTTTCTCTATAAAAATTTTGCAGTTTAGATCGAACAAACATTCTTCAAAAGCATTTGTCTTACATGCTTTGTTATTGTAAATTAAAATTTTTATTCCTTCTTATGTCACCAATTTCCCAACAAGATTTTCGTTTTGGCTCGGATTTTCAAAAAACAAATTGAAGGAATAATCCTACTCATATTAAGTTCTTCCAAATGGTACCAACATTCATATACACTGAATAAATATTCACCTAATATTATTTAATTTTATTTGTGAATGAAGTTAATGACAAAATACTTGTAAAAATTAAATGAATCAATAGCTATAACAAAGTTTTTTAAATGGACGTTTAATATTAGAAAAATACTCTCAGTTCTTTTCTTATATTTAACAGAGATCTACAAAGAAGCCATTGTAGAAAATCCAGTTTCACAAAGGTAGGATGATGAAAATGGTAATGGAATGTTAAATGTCCTAATTTTTAATACAAAAAGCTCATCCTCCACTCTTGCCAAAATTCAAAGATTAATTACTAAATTGTCTTAAGATTTTGCCTCTTGTCATGAAGTCTATAAAGGTTTCTTTTTCAGCAATTAGAACCCTTTAGAAGTATTATGAAATGGATTAACACACTAATTATCATAACTTACTATAAATTTATCAGCAAAAATATACTTAAATTTCTTCACCAGCCTCGCTAATTGATTTTCAATTGTTACATAAACAACTGTAACATGTTATTGTTTAACTTTTCATGTTTTTAAACAATTCACATTTGCAAATATTGATAAATTTTTGCTCCACAATTCCGATTTTCAACAAAAAGCATAACTTTATCACCTGTATTCAATATCTATATTCTTGGTTGGTTATATATTTTATGGCGCAAGGTCCAAAAAATACAACTGCGCCATATGTATTCTTGGAGTTGAAGATTCAAGTTATTTGATTTCTCAAATATGCCAACCAAGTAGCTCAATACAAATAAATAATTTCAAAATATCGCAATTTCTGGTTTGTTTCCCTAATAGTTCTTGTCGATTTTTGTTTGATAAATGCAAGTATACTTTAAAAACTTCTGAGCACAGAACGAGTACCATCAGTGTAGTCTGATGCAATTTTTTTTATTTTATGTTTGCTTGGTTCGTTTTTGAATGTAATTGCACAAAGCCGATTATAGTTTAAATAACTCAGATGTGTCCTGGTACAACCTGTTATTTATTTTATGAAACATAAAGAGTATTTCTTTCAAAACTTTCTTGTAAGCTTTTCTGATGGAGAATGTTTTTTATCAGATTATCCGTGGCGGAGTATAATAGGCACAACGAAATTCGGAACTTTTTAACACATAATCCGCGGATTATATACAGGAAAATACGGTAAATGATATGCAAACATAAAATATTGGTTGTTTGTATATCATAGTATAGTTAGAAGTTACACTTTCTAACAAATTAGAAAATAAATCATCATTTTTATCATTATCGCTAACATATGAGAATATATTTACATTTTAATACATAAAATTTTTCACTAAATAATAATCTGAAATATAGTCTTTCCTAATTAAGATAGGAAATACATTTGATACATAAAAAAACAGCAAAAATTGAAACAAAACAAAAGTGTGTCAATTTAAAAAAAAAAAAAAAAAAAAAAAAAAAAACTTTACCGATATCACACAGAAATAGAAAATTGTAATAAACAATTCAACAAACAATCAGAAATATTAATACTTGAATCACTTGAAAAGTTTAAAAATTAAATAGGAATTTATTTACACTTTTCTAACAACCCAATTGATGAGTAAAATGCTAAAAATCAGGCAAAATATTAACAAACTGAAAATTAGGATCCCACTATATTTAGTACTAGGAATAAAAACAGGATCCTATATATATACATACAATCGATATGTAAATACAATTTAGTAGTTATTAAAATTGTTCAGTTTAAAATTCACATTAACAATCACATCCTCATAAATTCATTCTTGAGCACAGCATAAGTTCAGTTGTGAGAGATGTTTGTGGGAAATATATTTATAATTTGACATCTTGAGCAAATTAAGATACAAATGTAAGATTACACATAAAATTTCTAAATACTAAGATACAACAGATGTTTAAGTTACATTATTCATATATTGAATCAGAAAACATTGAGTTAATTTAAAATTAAAATAATATCTCGGTAGGGAAATTAAGAAAGTTATTAGAATCATTTTAAAAATAATGCATTTAATAATTTATATCAAAATACATTTATACTTTGTTGGATGCCTTCCTTTTGACATATGTCCTTAATCATGTCAGGAAACCATAAAACATTCAGCTTTGTAAATTATACAAATAATGAAAATATTTTAATATATTTAATTTGGAATATGAATTAAATGTTAAAAAATGAAAATTAATGGTTTAAACTTTGATCATAAGCATAAGGCATACCTATCAGTGACAGTCCTATTCCTACTTTCTTCATTGCAATAATCACGAACCCTGTACAAAGCAGCATTTCGACATAATTCTTTTAAATCACTTCCTGAAAAGCCATCAGTCATTTTACCAATTTGATTGACATCTACATCATCTGAAAACTGAAAATAAACAAAATGCAATAAACACACAACTAAAATTTAAAAAATTAATAAAAGCAATGCATAAATCTAGTTTCATCATATACTTAAAAATAATATTTGTCTTAAAATAAATACTTTTTAAACTTACCAATTCATTTTCTAAAATCAGTTTCAATATTCCAGCTCTTTGCTTTGGATTCTAAGGATTAAAAAATACATATATTTAGAGAAGATAATTTGAAAATTTCATAAAAATTTTATAAAAAATGCGCATGTCCTGCAATTTTTTAAAAAATCTATTTTTGACAGATATTTATATAAATATATGTGTATAATTCCATTTTTTAAAGAATAGATTCATTAAGTAGCTTTTTTAAAAAATTTTTTAAAATAAATATAAATATATAGAACTTTTTCCTTTGACAAGCAATTTTAGTACAATAATTACTAGTTTAAGTGTTTTAATTCCATTGGACAACACCAAACTTACTTAATATGTTTATAAATTAAATTTTATCAATAATACACTCCTCTTAAGACAGATAAAAATCCATCCTTTGATATTATTCTAGTAAATTGTAAAAGGATTTTACATTATTGTAAAGTTCAATTTAAAGATGATATGTAATATTATTTTAAAAACTATTGACAAAAATAATTGTTAAGTATCTTTAAAAAATCTATGGGTTACCTATCAATTGGTCAGACTTAAAACAAATTTCCTACAGATTTTACAAGATAATATTTTCTAGTAGCTATACTTTGGTAAAATTATAATTTTTACCAGTATTTATAAATTTGCATTCTTTGTTAAATATCAACAGTTTATAATTTGTGGTTTAATTTTAACAACTACATCTTAAAATAAACTTTTGATAGGATTTCAATTTGTTCAAAAAATTTCAAATAAATGTATTAACCATGAAGTGGTTGTTTCTTTTTTTACAGTTAAAATCATATGTACATCACTTTATTTTACATACAATTGGTCTGTGATTTAAACAATTGTTTTCACCAATAATGCTGAATATACAATTTTGTCCATCTATCAAATACAAATAAGTTTGTCAGTGAGGTAGCTCTTCAGTGAGCAATTAGAATGAAAATTTTGATGCATATCTTAGTGGGATTATTTTAAATATTTTTGGACATTTTATCTCTTGATACCGATAATAAAAAATAAATACTTATTAATCATTAATATTTGATTGTTTATGCAAGCAATAAATAAATCATAGTATGTGTTTGTATCTATTCAAAAATATATGAGCATTTATTTTTTGTACATCATATATATTAATATTTCATAACAAAAAAGTGTTGTAACAAAATACTGGCTTATAAAAATGTTTCATTTTTCAGTATTTAAAAACCATTTTTTCATGTTATTAATGCATTTTTGTGAAAAACTTTACATGTACACAATACAAAATTTAAATCTTGGGTACCTTATGAACAAATATGGAATATTTAAAAATTATTTTACAAAACCAAATTTTTTTATAAAAATTTCCAATAGATTTTATTGTGTGTTAAATTGATTGTTACAAGATAAAGATAACCATGGTTTCAAGCAATTTACAATGAATTTCGGCAATGTGCATGTTGTCATAAGTCATTTAACCTTAGTTGAATAATTTTGAAAACATTGCATCATTTTCGGCCGATTACTTGTTTGATTTGAATTCGAAAAAGACTTTGAAGAACATTTTGTGCATAAAATATGCGTAAAACATTGATTATTCCAAGTACGCAAAAACATGGCAACGAGTATAAATTGTTTGATAATGTTAAATTTTACTAAATATAAGGTTTGCAGACTAAAAAATAAGGTTTGTAGACTTTAGGAATTTCAAGACTTTTAGTCATGTTAAATATTTTCAGAACGAATCTGATATTCATAAGTTGAATAAATATTACTTGCTTATATACTAAAATTTAGTACACCTAATACTTTTCCATTATATTTTTTTAATTGATGATAATAAATACTTGTAAAAACTAATATGGATATTTTTGTTTAAATAAGAATTATTAATTATTTTAAAAATATTAAATGAGCATACAACTACAATAAAAACATTTCATTCAAATATAAAAAATTTTAATATTGCATATAATTAAAAATCACACATTGTACAATAATTTCTATCAAAATAAAAAATAAAAAAACATAAAAGAAAAAGTAAATATTACATACATCATTTGCATTCCTTTTTTTCTGATTACTCTTTAATAAAAGCAAGTTTAGCTTTTTCTTGTTTATCTTAAAACTATTAAAACATTAGATTCACACACATTCTAAACTTGTCTATTTACTTAACTATCAAAATATAATTGTTTGTTGAACATATTAATATCAACTTTTGTTTTTTCAAAGCTGCAAGGAAGCAAAAGTAACTAAATATATGCAGCAAGCATTTTATGATGTGTAATCAATCACTTTAAAGAAAACAAAAAGGCTCTTCTATATTCTTAGATTAATTTAACAATACAACAAATAAAATTTCTACCAAATGGCCATAAAGCCTAAAAATTCAATCACAAACAATATATTTTACAGAGAAATTACACTAGTTTGCTACAATCCAATGTTTCTTGATTGAAGTCTTGCTTACATCATGCTATAATGGACTAGCCTACATTTAATAGGAAAATTAATAATTCAATACCTTTTACTTCATTTTGTTGAAAATTTCCTTACAAGAAATTTATCTTAAAAATTATTTATTTTCATGAATTATTCATTATTTTCCACAAATCAACAAAATTCCAAGAATTTCAAGGAGTTGTAAATCTTGTCAGAAAATCTATGGTGGGAATAAGGCCCTGAAATAGTTGATTTGTTTTTATTACCTCACAATGGTCAATATTTGCACAAGAAAGCTTCAGGCCAGGTACCTTTTACAATTTAAAGTGGACTCTGAACTACAACATTCAAAGCAAAGGTGGAAATTGAACCAAAGTATTAACTATACAGTGAAACTTGGTGTTTGAGAAACTGACATAGTAATATTTGATCCCTTTCATATAAGCTTTTGTATTAACAATTATTCAAATACAATGACTGGAAGAAAAGTTCATTTAAAAGATTTAAAATTATTAGAAGAAGATACCACTTTATTTAGATTAAATTCAATTTTTAAAAGGTACAATTATTTATTATTAATATATTATTATTTAATCATACAATTATAAAAACTGCATAACAATTAGTCATAATATCAAATAATAAAAATGTTATTTTAATTAATTACACTATTGTAACTAATAAAATTATTTATTTCCAAAACTTTTAAATTAAATTTTCTAATGATTATATGATAAAAACTTACAGGAAGACCAATGTGAAACATAGAGGGCATGCGCCGTAAGATAGCTTTGTCAACATCCTGTGGACGATTTGTGGCACCCATTACTAAGACTTGACAATCAGGATCAGTAATGAGACCATCCCACAAGCTCATAAATTGTGCTTTCATCATAGCAGTGGCTTCATGATCAAATGTGTCTCTTGACCGTAGAAAAGAGTCTGAATGAATAAAATTAAAATATATAAGACATTTTAAAATAAAAAGATTTAATAGAAAAAAGTGAGAATTTGTATTTTTAACTAGTAAACCTACATTAAAAAATGAAATTAAAATAAATACAAATTAATAATACTTAAAAATGGATCACATTTTAAATTTCTTAATGTAATATATGTTACAATCGCATTATTTAAGAGAAGAAAATCTTTTCACTGTGTTCTTGCTAAAGACATTGGTTTTGTCAGATTTGTGCTAATAAAATAAAAAAATACCTAATAAATCACAAATGATCACAATACAAAAATAACTTTTTTTTTAACTAACAATTTCAATTTTTAAATGTATGACAAATATTTCAAAAATTAAATTTACCGATGAAACTTATGCATATATCTGAAAAATTTTCATAAAACTTTGAAATATTTTTAAGTTACATTTAATATTTTAATTTGTATTACTTGTGTTGTCACCAAAAATGCCATTTAATGATATTTACAGCAATAAAATGGAAAAATACCTAATAAACAATTGATAAGATCAAATTTAATAACAAAAATAAGTTTTTTTAACATATGGTTTTCTTACTTTTAATGCATTTCAAATATTTCATTAAATTTACTAATCAAACAGATAATCTAAAACCATTGTGAAAAATTTTAATAAACAACTCCTATAACCTTTAAATCAAGGTTAGGTTTTTGTAATTTATAAGTTCTTTCCGCACAGAAAATATATAGGAAGAAAAAAAAAATATATCCACTCAGAAAGAACTTAGTCAGAAATAAAAAACTTGGCATGTAAACTTAATCCTATAAATTAACAAAATTATCAAACATATGAACAATAAGTATAAAGCACACATAAATATCAAGGGAAGCAAACATTTGAATGAACTGTTAGGGGATATGAAATTTAGAACAGCTTTTACTAATTGATGAACATTAAATTTAGTATAGCATTATCAGAATTTCAAGTAGTAATCCTGTGTCTAGAAAGATAGTCAAAGAAAGTGCATAGAAAAAAAAATTAATTAAAAGGCATATATAAAAGAATATATTTGCTTGTTGTTAGAATTAGAAACTCCAAGATAGCATTGTTAGCTTCCACAGTTGACATGAAAATATCTAGAGCAACTAATAGCTTTCAGTTGTTATGGATGTTTTCGCATCACTCATATCTCAAAGAATCAAAAAGCGTATATTACATTGTCATATATCCAAGCCAGCAGAGACAATCAAAAATTCAATAGTATTTTGTTAGGATCCTGTTGTTTTAAGAAATATCATGAGGAAAAGTATTGAAGATAGAATCAAGCTTAAAAATCCATTATGGCAACTAGCCATGAAACTTCACCTTATGCATACATTCTGTAGAGAAAAATTATCATAATCATGATTTATGAAATATGAATCATAAATTATAATCATAATTTATGAAACTTAGCATGCAAATGTGGTTTAGAGAATAATTCAATAGATAAAACACACAGTACAAATAGAACATGTGTAGGAATAACAGCACAAAATTTTTATTAATATTTTTTTTAATTAAAATAAATGTTATTATATCAGTTGACTAAACTTATATTATTGTAGAACTTACTTCTATAACTCTTTAGTATATATTTGGAAATATTTTTCAATAAGCTTTAAACAAAATTAAAAATATTTGATATTCATAAAAGTTTACCTTTAAATTTGTTACATCAATGTTTGGATGACCTTGCATTAATTTCATTTACATACATTTGATAGGGAGAAATTTGGAGAAATACATTATTCATAATTTTATTAAATTTAATGAGCAAAAACAAATCCTTTCTGATAAAGCAAATAATTACTTATAACTAACAGAATTACATAATAAATCAAAAATGAAAATTATTTGAAGTTCAAAGATTTTTTTTCAAATTAAAATAATGCACACTTCAAGAGATACATGCA
>JAPDSC010134303.1:0-10728 GCA_026290005.1 Latrodectus geometricus
TTTCAGATAAAAATGGTCTAAGCGATTCTTTACTAAGCCAAGTTTATAATTCTCAATTGCACAAAATTTCATCATTGGTCACTGAAATGTCGATTTTATTATTAAAACAAACCTGTTTTTGAAATTGCCTTTGGAAATAAATTATGTTAAGAATAAAGATTAGAAAAAGATGTAAATAAGCATCTATATATTAAGTATAGAAAATTGAAAGAGCCTGTAAATTGTTTTTTGTGTGCAAAAGATGTATTTTAGCTACTGTAAAATGAAATCATATCAAAATGTCATAAGTATAATATTAAGTAAAAAAAAAAATAATAATGAACTCAGAACTCGATATTTTTAATACGCAAGTCAATTCCCAAATTTTTTAATATGCAATCAAATTATTAATTACAGTAATTATAACTGCATGTTTGGGTGAAAACAGTTTTATGTTGCTCCAAAAATTATTGAGTGTATTAATGCATTATGTAATTATAAATTAATTTTGTCCAGATCAAAGATTAGAAAAACTTGTAAGTATATGACGACTTTTGGACTAGTTAAATAATGAAAGAATCTACAGTGACAAAATTAAATAATTTTCATTAAAAATTGAATTTGTATATAAAGGGGGACATAAAATTATAAATTATGTGATAAAAATTTTTGATGATGAGCAGAATAAATTGATTGAATTTCTCATTTAGATTCTAAAAATTTATCAACTGCAAAATGCATATATGCTAAAATAAAAACTTTAAAAAATGAAAATGGGTTTAGTATTCTTGAGTAATAAGTATATCTGGTATTCATCTAATCATTCTTGGATTTAAAAAAATAATAAATAAATAAAAAAGTGGTATAGAAAAGCTTTTTCATGAAGAAAATAAATGTCATTTTTGATGGTATCTGGGAATTCTAAATAGATGGAATATAGTTTACAAATTGCATAGTTCTACTGAACTTTTCTTTTTAATTTTCAATAAATTGATTGAAAATTTCATGAATGATGTTTTTGTGATATTGGTGAATTTTCTAAAACAAAGTATTTATTAGTTGAAATATTAACTACACTTCATTGAATTAATTTTAGAATTTTCATCAGCAACTATAGTTTATATGGACTTATTAAAAAATTTTACAGATGCTTCTTTGTGTGAAAGATTTCATAAATAAAATGATATATTGATAGCTTTCTATACTAATTTTAATACATAAAAGAGTGAAGCTCTAGAGATATAATTAAATTAATATATATAAAGAAAATTCAGTATATGAGCAAAAAAAAAAAGGATCTTTAATATAGGAAAAATGGTATTTTATTATTTGGTCAACATGAAAAGAATAATTTAATTAAATTTTTTCATTGGTATTTTACATCAGTTTAATATAATAAAGAAGTTCCTTCAGAGTAAAAATCTTATTTTCTATATATTCTTCTAAATTTTTGCCTTTGTCACTATGTTTATTAGATTTCAAGATCCTGTAAAGCAGTATAGTGACAAATTTATACATTTGCTTATATAATAAAATGTTGTAGATTTAAGGGAAAAGACATATTCATTGCTAAAATTTTAGATATCTCTGATTAGATTTTCAGGAAACTAGATATTTGAAAAACTTATCTCTTGATAGTAAATGTTTGTTTTTTTTTCACATTAAATACAAAAATCAAAGAACAGGCTTATTAACTTTTGTGAATTTATTAATTCACCTTTTGTGATCTCTGAATTACAGAAGACTTAGACTATCTACTTGAAGTCAGAAGTTATGTCAAGGTTTCTAAAACTTTGGATAGCAACCTAGATCGAATCCTTAAGCGACTAGAAAGCAGCAGAATCGTGTGGCTTATACGAGGGGTTGTTATTTTTAATAGTTTTTATAATAATTTTACAATTATAGAATATTTTGCACAAGGTATCTGAAATTAGATGGGGGCAATGAAATTGTTTTCAGGCATTTTTTTTATAATAGAAATTCATTTCCCTTTCTTATCATACGAAGAACACTTTTCCTATAATGTCACACGAAATAAGTAATTATATTTAAGTGATGGAATGAGGCATCGAATCCTTAACTGACTAGAAAGCAGTCAGTTTCAAGTTCAGATTCATAGATCCAGTATAACACAAATCGCTAGGTTCAACTTATGGAAACCTTTCTAGAACACAAGATTTATTGAAATAAATCTTTTGCAATGTCATTTAAGTACCACAATGGTCAAAGAAATTCACTATTTGATCATTATAGAAAGTCGTAGCAGTTTTCTGTGGTATTTACATGAAGACTATTCAACTGATCTAATGTGAAGCCTCTCTCATATGAGCTAGTATGAACTTCACTTTATTTTGTTTTTTCAATTTTTTTAAGCTTCAATTAAATTATTAATTTTTTTTTTGTTATTTGATTTTACAGTTTTGTTTATTAGTGTTATATTAAAACATTTGTATTAATATCTATAAAACTGTATTTATCAAACCCTACCCAGATGTTATGAAAAATTTTATTCATTTTTTAAAACTCAAATATATTTTACATCACTATCAAAATTTTTAGCAACGAATCGGAAGCAAACTGTTCTACAATTTCTCAGCTCACTCTTATTTCTGTGTAGAAGAGAAATTTTACATCTCCAAATGACTCTGGAGCTATTTGTATTCCTTTTGCTCTTCTGTGAGCACAGAAAACATTTAACAATGAGCAGAGGTAAAAGGTTAAGAGATTAGCCACATACATCTTCATGTCTTTGAAAGAAGTATTGTATTTGATCTAATGTGTGGTGGTGAGATCTTGATGCCTTTATGTTGATCATTTTGGCCTAGATTTCATTTAGAATTATTCCAGCAAACAATTTAAAAAAAATTATATTTTCTCCTCTAATGTGCCATTTAAATTTTGTATGTGTCAATCCAATCACTCTTTACATTTTAGGTGAACATTAACATACATTTATACCTTAAAACTGCAATTAATAAAATTCATGAATAATACAGTAATATTTTTTTATGAAATATTTCTGTAGTGTCAAGATATGTAATTTTCTTAAATATGTAATCTGAGCTCACAATTATTAAACTAAAATACAATCGAAGGATTCATATATCATTTAAATTTATTAAACCAAAGAATACATTTTTTGTCTTTTTAAGGATTCTAATAAGAATCTGGTTCATATTTGACTTCCCTCTATTTATTTACAATTATAAAATTTCACGTTTTATTAACACAGGAAAGTTTTCTATATAGTTGAAGTATAGGAAAATAAATTATTTTGATTGAAGAACAAACCTTGACTTTTTTTTATTTTTAAGGAAATTTTTATGTTTTAAGGCCACCTCTGAAGCAAGGATCATACCGCTGGGTTTTCTTTGGTTCTGCTCCCACTATTAAAATAAAAAAATTAAGTTATAATGTGAAATAAGGCAACACAATAAATAAGTAATATATGTATCTTTTAAGCAAATGGTACACTAACAATTAAAAAATTTGGAATATTAGTTTAAAGAATTTAGAATACATGTTACTGCTGTAAATTGACATTGTTTTGAAACAACAGCATTTTTAAAATTGGAATTTATGACATTGCCATAAAAATTTTCTTATTTACATTATATGAATGAAACATTTTTGTTACATTTTATGTGTAACTTTATTTTATTGAACTGTGTTTATCGTGGATCACAGCACACAATCGTTTCAACATTGGTTTTATCAAATGATACATCTAAATTGATATGTTCGGCGGAAATAGTTTACTGATATCTTCAGATGATGAAGTATGAAAAGCATTCCTTTAAGCATTTCTTGTACATCCCCTAAGTTTTAGGGAAGAGTTGAAGTTTAGACTTACAGGAAACTAAATCAAGTGTGTCAATGAATTCTGTTTTTGGAGCCAGTCCAACATAATACTAGGATTAACTTTAGCAGTATTATCATTAAAGAAAGACATAATCCATTGATGAAGTTTTACATAAAATGTTCATGTACATAACTTCACTTTATTGACATTGCGGAACCAAGTCCATACCAAAAGAAATATCATATTCCTTCAATAAGTAATAAACTGAATGCGTGTTATTTTGATCATTTTTATACCAGCATTGTTCTGCTGCTATTGTTCAAGGATAAAATTTAATTTTTGTTTTATTTTTTATCAATTAAATGTCAGAAGTATATCGTTTCATTATGATTATATGTCTATGAACTTTTGTCACATTGCACTAGTGGAAATAATTTCACTTGTCTTTTAGTGAGGCTATTTATAAATTCTAAGGTTGGAATTTGATCTCTTTAATCGTTTCAGTGATTATTACTTGGGATAAATTATCGTTCATGTATTTTTTAATAAAATATACATGTATCTCTAACTTAAATATGCTGAATAGTGGTTGTAGGAGCCATCCTACTAACTAAAGAATTGAAGTGGACTGTAGCTTAACAAAAACAACTTTTATTTAACATTAAAAGGAGTAAATAAAGGAAGACCAGTCTATCGCCTTCCACTTTTATGGCTACTTTCTTACAAAATTTCACAATTCCCTCACTTGGGTAAGTGAGAGCGCCATCTATGTTATAACGGAGGTCTTAACAGTGCAATTAAATTGCATGCTGCTTCCATAGTATTTAAAGGAACTATTGCCATTTTAGAGTTATAGTTTGCTTAAAATAATCTCACAAATGTTTTTCTTTATTATATTTAAGTAATAAAAATATATATTGTAGAGAAAAATTCTCTTGTTTGTGAACAAGTTCTTTTCTTTTAAATTGTAA
This sequence comes from Latrodectus geometricus, assembly GCA_026290005.1. Classification (NCBI taxonomy): domain Eukaryota; kingdom Metazoa; phylum Arthropoda; class Arachnida; order Araneae; family Theridiidae; genus Latrodectus; species Latrodectus geometricus. The sequence goes on from JAPDSC010134303.1 coordinate 4,753, forward strand.
AGTATCACCATTTTATGTAAATTAGGAATGTTTTTATTAAAGAAGTTATATAAGATTAGTGTAATAGATTACTGTGTCATTATTTTACTTTTTCATCTTAAATTTAATGATTTCCCACCCAATTCTGTTGAATATGGAAATATGTAACTTTTTAAATGCATAAATTATTCTAAATTTATTTCTTATTTTGTAATTATATTTCATCAATATTTAAAAATTCTTACGTTCAAGATCTCTAAATTCCTCCAAAACAAAAACTTTAGGACCAGCTCCTCCAGACCTTGCTGCCATATCATAAGCAGCTAGTGTCCTTCTTTTCCTCTCATCTGCTTCTCTTTTCCTGGCTCGAATAGCTCTTTCCATAGGATCCAATTCGGATTCATCTACTGGAGTTTGTGGCTTAGGTATTGAAGCTGGAGCAACTACAAGATTAATCATTTATTTTTTAAATCAAGATTACTAACTTCTGGCAAACTATATTTTCAACATAAAAAATAAATAAATCCTTTTGTAATATTTTAATGTGCGTGTGTTAAAATCTGTAAATATATACTAAATTATAATAAGGATTCCATTGAAAAATTTTACTTCAATTTCTCTTTATTTGCATATTTAATACTTTGATGAAAGTCAATTTTATCATGAAGAAATATTTGTTTTTGGTATTGCGGCATAAGTTTGCATTTTATCAGCTTTTACATACCCTTCCAAAGTTTAATAATATTCTTGTTGAAAAAACCAATCCCAGAGTTGGAAAAACCAATCCCCAGTCAATAATCTTAATGATGGATATTTTCCTTTGATGTAAATCAGTATTGTGCTCTTTCTTTTGCTTTGACAAAATCTTTCCACTGGTTCAATAATTCCAATATATTGCTTTTTTTAATGATAATTAAAAAAATTTTATTAATTCTCTTTAAATTATTTGGATCATTTTTTTTAAATGAGACAGTATATTTAAAAATGCTTCATGTTATTTTGAATTAAGATTTGAATCGGGAATTTAGTCTATAAGTGAAATATTACTTTTTATTTACTTGTATGCTGCATTCATCACACACACGTTTTGACATGATAATAACTTAACTACTAATTTTTTTAAATGATTAACTACTAATTTTTTTAAATATTTATTTTCAAAAATTAATATTTTGTAAAAATTGACAATTTGATAACGCTAATAGAGACAATTTTCTAATTTTTAAGAATAAAAGCATTCTATTTTTTTTTTAATCAATTACTAGGTTTGCTCCTATACAGGCTATTAATTAGAGTGATTTAGTTTAAATAAATCTATATTGAAAGTGAGCGTAACTTTCAAAAATAAATTCACTCAAAATGGTTGTTAAGTTACTATTATTGTATGCTGAAGGACTAATTGTAATTATTGTAAAATTATATAAAGAACATTAATTTATAACTAGACAAAACATTTTTGGGTACAAATATAAACTTATCGTAAAATGAAGACAAAAATTTTATTAATTAAAATTTAGAATTAATTTTGTCTCAAATTTTTAGTAAAATAATAATTTTTTTATTTTTCGTGAAATATTTTTCTCTTAAGCAATATGGTAAATATTAAAATATGACTATTTTCATGCTTATGAAAATTAATGTGGTTTTAAGCGTGCATCTGCATAAACATTATTTTTACTTTATTTTTTATTATTCGAAAACTACATTTTCAAAATAAAAGCCTTTAAAAATAACATGAGATCATGTGTAAAACTATTCATTTTTTATAAAATCCCCAATTAATAATTGTTTCTTATTTAAAAGATATTTTAAACTTCGGGTTTTAATTTTAAATAATAGAAAATTTGGGGAGAAATTTTGTACCAAAATGTTAAGAAGTTTTTATATTTAAATGCGTTTTCACTATATTTTTCTTACCATGACTAAACATTATACAGATTGTTTCAAAATACCTTTCTCAACTTTCGGTACTCCACCAGACATGCTGAAACAACAACTTCCTTTAACTGGTTTGGGTGTTTCTAATTTTGATACTGCAAAGAAAAACAATAATTAATATATACTTATAATAATATGAAATAGAAATAAGTTCAAAAAATAGAATAAGATATTTATTTATAATTATTTAAAACTTATATTAAACTTGGAAAATGTTTTTATTTTATTTACACTTTTTTAAGCGACTAACTTAGATCATCGTATTTTTTATTGTTTCAATTCATTTAAATTTTTCTGGAAAGGAAAGTATTTTTGATTTGATAAGTCAATTTTAATTTAATGAAATTTCAATTTCAATGTGAATTTTTCTATGAATTCTAATTCAATTTGACGTTCGAAAAAAAAATTAATATTGAAATTTATTTTCTTAAAAAGATTTCTATAATATTTATCTTGGCATTTCAAGAGAGCTTAGCCCATCTAAACTCTCTGAAATGAAAAGATAGGCTGGACTTCTTAAAAAGGTTTTCAGTTGCCTTAAATCATGTTCAAATATTTGCTCACAAAATATTTCTTTGCTTGGTATAAAAACTGGATTAGTGTGGTAAATGCGTTATTGAAATAGAAAATCAAATAAGAAAAATATTTTTAACAGATTAATAAAGTATGTTTGTACTTTAAACATATATAATCAACTGTTAAACATAACTTGTTAATAGTGTGAAATCGAGAGTATTTACCGAGGTAATATACCTATGAATACGATTTCAGTATTGTTAAAGTAGGAATATCGATTGTTTTAAAGTTGTTTCTTTCAACATATTTATTGATGGTTTGATTGTAATATTTTATGTTCTTTAACTATCGAATGATAAATATAACATTCATATCAACATTAGTTTCCTTAATAATATTTTAAATAATTTGATTTTTTTAATTATTGATGATTGGTTTTATGATTGATATTTACTGTCCATTCACTGACTGTACGACTGGTACTGTTATCCAACTGTGTGGTAATTTGAAGTAATGTTTGATTGCACTGGCTACGTACAATGTACCCTGAGACGTCCCTCAACACACACTCTCTTGGCTAATTGTCCTTCGCAGTTTAGTCGATCGCTAGTATAGACTATCTATGTATTCTTGGTATACTCTTGACATTGTCGTCCTTAAAATTTCTAGCCGTGGGACGATTTCGGAAATTGAATGGTCCATACGTCACACACCTTCGATTTATTTGCGATCGGCAATATTGGCCCATACTGGCAATTTCAGAACAATAACAGTAAACGCTATACATGTAGTTACCACAACATCTTCACTTGCGCATAAATGAAGCGCAGCACTACGTAATTTGCATAGCTCTTTCTATTCTTAAGTCAGTGGCACTTCAGTGTATTATACTACAGTGTATATCCATGAATATTAGATCATCAAAACGTTCATGCATGCATATTCTTTTATCAAACATATATAAATTTATTTTTTATTAAATCTAAAATCAAATTACCATCTGCGCTTCTGAAATTATCAAAATTTACAATGCGTGCCCCTCCAGCTGGTTGACTTTTCGCAGCGTCGTCATATGCGGCTAAGATTCGTTTTTTTCGAGCTTCTGCAGCTTTCAGTCGATCTCGAATTGCTTCTTCTACAAGATCTCTTGGCTTTCCACTGGATTGTTCAGACGCAGACAAGCTGCCTGTTATGAAAAAAAAAAAATTATTTTTAACTAAAGTGGCATTACATCTTAAACGTTAATTTTTGTTTTAATATATATTGTTATTTTTGCATGTTTTAGTTAAATATTTTCAGGTAAACCTTAAAAATGCTTATTAGTCGATAAACATTAAATTTTCAGTCATTTGCCATTAGTTTAGCTGTTTTATAACAGCTTCATTAATATTTTTATTACTTAACAAATGATACAAATTTTTCCAAGTAGATGTTTGACTTAAGATCTCATCGAAATCAAGTGAAAAATTAAAATCTTTTTTCAACTTCTTTCTCTGTAAATAGAGGGTAATAAACGGAAATTTTTTCAAGGTTATCTCATTGACTATAATTTTTATTTATAATAAGAATGAATGGATGTTAACCAGATTAAAAGTCATTACACCCCCATAAAATGTGAAAAGCATTTGAAATTTCCAAAGATTGTATAAAGAATAATAAGAATGGCACACATGATAATCTAAATTTGATGATAAGGACTTTGAAAGAATGAAAAGTACTAAAAGTTTACATCGATTCAAGTTTCTTAATTTTAAAATTTAATTTCTTAGTAACAAATATATAATTTTTTTTATATTTGGTAAAATTATATAGACATTTTTGATTGCCTATTAATTTCAAAAATCGTTTATTCGTGATACGTGAATTAAATCTCACATGAAACAAATGTTTTTTTTTTTTTTTTTTTTTTAAAGTTCCCTTACAGGAAAAGCGTCTTATAATAAAATGCATCAGTGTATAAACTGCAAAAGAAACTCTTGACTAATTGAAATACTAGTAGGTTGAGTTGTTAGTTTACAAGTAATACAAAAAGTAGAGTTGGTAGTCAAAGAATTAGCTCTCTTGACTTCGATTCAACAGTTCGTGGGTTCAAATCTATTTTGGGCTTAGATATATGTAGTGGTTCGGAATTTTGTTTAAAAAATTCGATCACAATTACGAATTTTTTTATACCAATTAATACCGCATTTTGTATCAAAATCGTATTATATAAAACCCTTTTTCTATTTGTCCGCCTAATTTTTCTCTGTAAGGAAATTGAAAATGTCAGTTCAAAATAAAACAAAATGTATATTAGGATGTCAGTCTATGGCTAACTTAAAATAAAAGCTATGTATCATTCCGAAATTTTGATGCGTGTGACAGCGTTTATAATTAATTTAAAACATTTACAAACGTTGATTTGAAATTCCTGTAAAGTTGTGACAGGATGTATTTAACTTAAGCAATATATATCATTACCCTCCTCAACCTGTCTTGCTTCAAGAAAGCTTTTGCTTCTTTTCCTCTTTTTAAAACTACCATCTAGATGTTAAGTAGGAATAAGAGAAAATATTCATGCATCGACTTTCTGTATTCCTGCTACTAAATTTTTATAATATTTTTTTTACAAAAAAATAAAGATAATTACTAAACTCAATGATATGACAGCCCATATGGAGGCCAAAGCTAGCAATGCTTCATATCAGTTTTCATGACCGAGGACCCTGAGCTTATTCCCGGTTAGGTGGTCAGCCTAATGCGAAACCCCCAGTGTTTAGTACCTAAACATGCTTGGTATTCAGTTTTATCAATCAACTGAAGGGATGAAAGGCTGAGTCGACCTTGCCCAACCCGAAGATCGGACCTGTGCCTTGGTGGGGGGGGGGGGCGAAGCGTTGCCACCAGTCTTAAGCGATTATTAATCTTTTGTATATTTAAAAACCCTTTGCTTTCACATATTGAGCGCATATACTCTTTCCACTATTTGCTTCCATAATAAATACATTTGGTATATGGATTAAAAAAATCCTAATTTTAATATTAAAGAATTTCATAACTAAAAAGAGTTTTTAAGGATTATGCACTTCCTTTGATTTCCTTCTATTGATGTATAAGTTTTTTTTCCATTGGTGGACACTGGGTGATTAACTCTTCCCCACAACAAGGCCAGAAATTGCTACTCATTTAGCGTTATCCAGTGGGCACCTGAGAACCAATTCATAGAATCGAGTAGCATTACCCACGTCACACAATCACAAACTCGTTTATTGGGTGGACGACATTTATACATCATCTTAGGAGAAAAGACAAAGAAACACAGAGAAACGAAACGGCAATGCCTGAACCTGGATTCGAACCCGGGACCAACAGCCTATGAGTCAGGAATGCTAATCACTCAGCCATCGGACGTCATCTGAGTTATAAGTAAAAGACTTTATTTCTCATGATGTAAAACATCATTTTGAGGCGCTGTTAACTAATTTCTTTGTAATAAGTGGAGTTTTATGAGTTAAACTGTGTGTGTGTGTATAGAACTCTTGCAAGTTTTCACAATTAAATTAA